>ML389140.1:11823-56333 GCA_005239525.1 Nicotiana knightiana
TATTTTTCACCATCTCCTTCTTCTCCAAACCCCATAGCCGATTTCCAAGTTTCTCTTCCTCCATAACAACTTAGGTAAGTAATCTTAACTCTAATTTCTTCCATTTTCTTCATCAATCATTAGATTCTAGGCCTAAAAACATGGAATCAAGGGTAGAAATTGGGGGTTTTGGGTAGAGTCAGGGCTTTTGGAAATTTTGGNGTCGTGATTGAGGCTTGACTTGCATTCTTGGTGCCGAGGTAAGAGTTTGGCCTAACCTTAGCTTGAGGGATTAGGTATAGAGTCTTATTTGCTATGTGTAATTCATGTCCAACGTATAGGTGAGGTGACGGGTACCTATATGTTGTGGTCAAGCATGCCCGTGAGTCGAATTTTGATGAATTATTTAATGTTCTTTGATATTCTCCGTGTTGTGAATTATTGGGAACCTTAGAAGTGGTACCTTGAGGGTACTTCATGACGTAGAAAGTTATTGATTATGTGTTCGGACGAGGATTTTACTATTGACATTATACTACTGAGTGAGATTGGTTATAGCTGAGTCCCTTGCCGGGACAATAGAATTTTGTTGATTATTTCTGTACATTTGGAATGTCGTATTGTTAAACTTTCATATCAATTGTTGCTTTTACACTCATCATGCAGGGGGAACATTCTATGCCGATTGATTATATTTATGCACGAGGGAACATTCCGTGCCGATTGATTATTATTTATGCGCGAGGGGACATTCCGTGCCGATTGATTATTATTTATGCGCGAGGGGACATTCCGTGCCGATTGATCATTATTTCTGCGCGAGGGGACATTCCGCGCCGATTGATTATTATTGATGCACGGGGGGGACATTCTGCGCCGAGTCATTATTATTTATGCGCGAGGGGACATTCCGTGCCGTGCGATTTTGAGGCTATGCACGAGGGGCCATGTCGTGCCTTCTCCTGTCTATCTTACTTGTTTTTCGGGTTGTTATTTCCTGTTTTACTTCTACATTTCCGTCAGTACTTGATTTTACTGTTTTAGCAATAGTTGCCCCTCTTATCCCCAGCATGATCTTCCCCGTAATTGTATTCTTGTTTATTTTCTGCTATACTATTGAACTGCACAGGTACAATTTGTTGTTGTGTCCTAGCCTCGTCATTACTTCGCCGAGGTTAGGCTCGGCACTTACTCAGTACGTCGGGTCGGTTGTACTGATGCTACACCTGCACTTTTTTATGTTGTGCAGATTTCGCAGCCGGACCCAGTGGACATCGTTAGGGGGAGTGTCCTTCAGTCCATTCCAGACGACACCGAGGCAGTTCCGCAGGCGTTCGTGGATCTCGGCGTCACTGTCTACCTTTCATTCTGTCATCTATGTGTTTCTAGACAGATATATCATTTTATTTCGAACTATTGGTTTTTGGCTGAATCTTAGACTGGTTCGTGAGGTTGTGACTCCACTACTGGGTTTTGTACTTAAAGGGATTTCTTCGTTATTAGCTATTGTTATTTAGCTTTTGTTAATGCTTCCGCACTTTATCTCAATTATCTAGTCAGTGTTTGTTATTTTCACTTGTTAATAAATCAATTCAGTTAACACGTTGGCATGCGTAGCGGGTACAACGTTAGGCGCCATCACGACCTGAAGGTGAAATTTCATGTCGTGACAATAGTACCACAATAGACTTCATCACAACAAATTAGGATTTTGGGTCGTACCATAACCGCTCATATCATCCTTCAAAGAAAAGTTCATAATTTGAAACTTCTCCACTAAAAGAAGTCATAATCCAAACTTAAAAGAACTGAACAGTGAAATTATTGCTCTCTTTAAGTATCCTAATTTCGCCTAAGTGAAAGAAGAAATTTAAAAAGCAAAGATGACAGAGGTGAAAGTATATGGTATTATAGTAGGGCTCTTTAATAGATAGTAAATATAATTTTCATACAACAAATTATATAATATACAATTTATTTATAATTTATTTACAATTTTCATACATTATTTATACCCAGTTAAATACAACTACAATATCATACAACTTAAATATAATTTCTTACAAATTTTATATAATATATCTTTTGTATAATTGTATCAAATTTGTATATATTTTGTATGTGATGTGTGCTTCTTCCTCTTTAAAATTTCAATCAAAATATTGTATATATAATCTCCTTCATACATTCAAATAAAAATATATATAACTAAATTAGAATACAATTTAAATACAATTCTTCTTCTTCTTCTTCTTCTTCTTCTTCTTCTTCTTATATTTTGTATTTAGTGTGTGCTTCTTCCTCTTTAAAATTTCAATCAAAATGTTGTATATATAATCTCCTTCATACAATATTCAAATAAAAAATATATATAACTAAAATAGAATACAATTTAAATACAATTATAATACATTCTTCTTATCTGAAATTCAACCAAACATTCTTCTTTTGTATAATTTGTATCAGATTTGTATATATTTTATATGTAGTGTGTGCTTCTTCCTCTTTAAAAACCAATCAAAATGTTGTATATATAATCTCTTTCATACAATATTCAAATAAAAAAATATATAACTAAAATAGAATACAATTTAGATACAATTATAATACATTCTTCTTATCTGAAATTCAACAAAAATCTTAGTCATTCAATTAAATAGAGTGAAGAAAAAATTAATAATAGCATGAGAGAATGAAAGAAAAGAGAAAAAGGCCCGGGACATACGTTGAACCACAATATCAAGAATTCATGAGTTTTAAGTTAAGATATAGCTCTCATTTAGGGACTAAGTGTCCCAAAACTCTCCGAAACTCAAAATCGAATGTCCCGGCAATTCAATTTAGCAAAAATAGACTTGGGAAAAAAAGTTAATGGGGGATCAGGGCGTTAATTCTTAAGACGACCGGCCGGATCGTCACAGATAGCTGGAAAAGGCGCCTATGAGTTGGAAGCTAACTAGTTCAACTGAGGTTTCTATCTTTCCATAGTAATTTGGAGAGAATGAGTCTAATATATGGGGGGTGTGCTTCTTCCTCTCTAAAATTCAATCAAAACTTACTCTCTTAATACAATTTTGTTACATATCAACAACTTTATGTAGTATTGATAACTTGAATACAAATTTTATACAACGATTCATACATTATACAACTATTTTCAACTTTCATACAACATTCAAATAAAAATATATATATAACTACATCATAATACAATTTACATACATCATAATACAACTCTACTACAATTTCGTAAGTATATTGTATGTCATGTGTTCTTCTTCTTCTTCGAGTTTTTCAATATGAAATTCATCCAAAATCAAGTCTAATCTTCAACAAAACACCTTCAAAATTGAGATATAAACTCCAAACAATATTTCCAATTGTTTGCAGCAACACCCAATCCAAACATATAATGGTTTTCGAAAACCCAAATTCGATTCAAAGTTTCAAAGCTTTTTAATGGCTATCATGGTGGAAAGTCAAACACCTTCAAAATTTATTTATTGACAATTTCAATTTGAACATCAATTGTGCAAAATGAAAGAAAATTGCTAAGTTAAAACGATTGAAATCCATTGATAAATTCCATTAAAACTCTATACAACAAGAAAGCACAAAAAACAGAGAACATCAAATGAAAAAAGATTGGAGAAAAGAATAGAGAAGGAGAGTAGAGAGACGAAGAGAGAGAGAAGGAGACGGAGAGAGAGAATGGGCAAGTGTAAAGGGATAAGGAAATAATTGATATTCCTTATTTAATTCATAATAAAGGGATACTCATTTAAAACTTATTTATATATAATTGGTAAATTATAAATATCCATGTAATTAAATTGAAACTTTAATAGAGAGGGTAATAAGATTTCAAATAGTATATAAGAAGGTAAAAATCCCTAGTAGGAACCAAATTGCCTTACCATGTTCTAAATCCAACTCACGTACCAATTAAATTAGCGAACAAAACAAACCCCTGGGACCTTCTTCAAACACCAGGATATAATGAGTTCACATTCTCATCATTTCCTAATTGCTTCCAAAAAGTTTTAGGCAAGAAAAATTTACCCACTTCAAGTTTCTTCTGATCATAAAATTTACCTGGCACTTTCTATTTGCTCTCTCTACTTGTCCAAGCTGTTGCTTAGAAAAATAATGACATTTCAGCTAATATTGTCTACCGCATAGAGCTCCCTCGGATTACAATTTTGCACCAAAAAGGCCCAAATGTGACCAATTGTACTGTAAACTGGTTCGACAAATAGAGATGGTATATGACCCAAACAAAATCGTTGTCCAAGAACAATGTTTGAAGCGATAAAATAGATTTAGAAAAAAGGAAACGATATACTGTAAATTCTCCTATCTAATAAGAGGGACTTAGCACACGCGTGGACGACATGTCTGCTTCACACTTCAAGAGTAATAATGTCTTTTCAACTAATTTTATATGTTTTGCTTGAATTATATCGATCAAAACCTAGCAATCACCGCATTCTACAGCCTCTTCTATAGCTTCTCTCTTCTCGCTCTTCTTGTTCTTATCGGTACCAGGCAGACAGCTCTTTGAGAAACTTGGCAAATGTAGGTTTTTTGTATCAAAAGGTTAACATCCAGTTTATTGCAAATTCAGTATCATCAATATCAGAAAAGCCCCCGCCGTCTGTCAATTCCCAGTTTCCACCTTTTGGCTCCTTGCGTTTTTTGATCTTATCTTTGCACTTTTGTGAATATTCCCGTTTGGATCGTTGTTTCTTGTGAGTTTTCTTCTTCTTCTTCTTCTTCTCATACCGTGTTTCTCTATTTAATTTTTTACGGTATACTAGAGCTTTATTGCACAGAAAGTTTAATTTGTCTGTCGGCTTTGTTCTTTAGGTGTATGTGTTAGTGTTCAATTAAAACAAATTGTACTTTTAATGTCTTATTTTCATTAATTTGTCACGACCCAAAATACCACCTCGGGCGTCGAGATGTCACTTAGTCTCTAAGACTAGGTAAGCCGATTACAATTACATTTCAAGCTTTTTTTTGAATTAAATAGGTAATCAAAACTAACAGCAGAAACAAATATGAAAATCTCCCAAGACTGGTAGTACTGAATCTCGAACTCTAACTGAACACATAGAATGATCACGAGGACCGAATATACAATATTGTTTGATTAAAAATTAACAGTACAATGAAGTGAAAAGACTCCAAGGGACTGCGACGACCAAGCAGCTCTGCCTTGAATCCTTACGATCCCACTCTAATTTTGTCCGAGTCTGATATCTCCGATACCTGGCTCTGCAAAAAATGTGCAAAAGTATAGTATGAGTTCACCACGGTCGGTACCCAGTAAGTATCAAGACTAACCTCAGTGGAGTAGAGACGAGGTATAGTCAAGACACTCACTAGTCTAATAGCTTGTGCAATAAGATATACAAAATAATAGGAAACAAATAATAATAAGGGCAACAAGAACACCATTAATAACGCTCAACAATTTATGAATCTAAGTACACCCAATTAAATCAAGTATTTCAAATAAATATCTTTCACATATTATTCTTCCGATTATCTCTTTCAAATATAATTCCTTCAAATAAATATCTTTCAAATATACTTCCTTTAAATAAATCTCCCTCAAATATAATTTCTTCAAAAAAATACCTTTCGAATGTAATTCTTTCAAATAAATCTTTTGAATAAAAATCCTTCCAAATAAATATTTTGAATATAATTCTTTCAATTAAAAAGTCATCACGTGACACTTCATTTCATAATCATACAACTACGGGTCTCAGTCCATTTTTATATTTTTCATAAACACGGGTCTCAGCCCATTTTCATATTTTCACGGCACTTCGTGCCTATAATTAAATCATCATATTTTCCCTGCACCTCGTGCCCTCGTTTCATATCGCAACTGTACGGACGATTCACATGCCAATATCATCATTATTTACTCACGACACCTCGTGCCCACATTTCATATCATAATCTGCCCGACAATGGCCACAGACTCCCAATTTCAACATAAATCAGGCTATTATCAATTTACCAACAATAAAACAAATTGCACAAGGTATAAAAATAAACACAAGGAAAATTACCACATCACATAAAATCACCAATGTAACCACTCCACAACATCACATATCATCCCTGACAATAGCCACCCTTATCTCTTCTATAGCCACCCTTATCACTCCCAAATAGCCACTCTTATCGCTCTGCCAGACAATATTCCAACAAACACAACAATAGTGAAATGCCACCCTTATACCCACTTAATATCAACATTGGAATGCCACCCTTATATCCTCAAAATAACAACTCGCACGACACAACAATTTATGCGGGAAATTGTCACAACAACGTAACAAAATCAATTCATATAACAATTTGCCCAATGGCCACAAGGAAATTCCAAAGATACAACCAAATCAATTAATTTAACATCAAATAGCCAAAGGCTCCACACAATGTATAACACCACAAAAAAAATCAAGAGATATAGAAATTATTCAGCAAAAAGCAAAACCTTCATTAATCCAAATTTAAATAATTATACTAACACTCCTTCTTAAACTTGCTTAATTTATTTGCATAGGAAAAAATTCATAATGAAACCAAATTTCAAAAAATGTCAAACCATTTAACTCACAGAATTCACAAAAATATACAAGTAATAATTACATTGAATTATCGTATAAAAACAAGTTCAATAAATGTGATTCGAGGCATGGCAATTAGATGATTAAATATATGCCAACAATTATCCAATTTACTACACAATATGCCTATGACTTTAATTCAATATGTTTTGCACATATAAAGCCCGGGTACGTACTCGCCACCTCGCGTACACGGCTTTTCACATTTCAGAAATGGCACATAAGGCTTGATGCCTAAGGGGTAATTCCCCCACTCGAGATTAGGCAAAACACTTACCTTTTTGAAGTTAGGCCGAAATTCCAAAATCGCCTTCTTGCTAATTGACCTCCGGACCGCTCAAATCTATCCAAATTAATTGCATAACTTCATTAAAATTCACAGGAAATAATTGCGGATAATAAAATGCCGATTTAAAATTTCATATTAAAAATTCAACAAAAGTCAATGCGGGGCCCGCCTCTCGGAACCCGACATAATTTCACGAAATCCGAACACTCGTTCCGATACGAGTTCAACCATACCAATTTTATCAATTTCCGATAACAACTCGACCTCCAAATCTTAAATTTTCGCTTTCAAATCCCTAGGCCCAAATTCACAATTTACACCTAAAAAACATGTAATCTAGTCGGATTATTCGATGATAATTCAATATTATGGAGTAGAAATGATCACAAGTGACTTACCTCAAGATTTTCCATGACTTCTCGCTCAAAATCGCCCAAATCCGAGACTCAAAACTCAAAAATGAGTAAAAATGGCTGACTCCCCCTAGGCAAGTCCCATGTATGATATGCAACTTTGCCTGATTTTCGGGCAAAAATGAACTACTACCAGCCTTTATTCAATCGTTCATAACATTTTGTAAAGATATCCAAACTATGAATGGTTTAACTTTCCGGAAACTAGAATCAAAGGGCCACAAATTTCATGTTTTACAAATGTTCCCAATCTTTATAGATTGCGAGATATAAGCTTCCAAAGTAGACTCCTCGCATCAGAAATTTCTGGGGAAATTACAAAACAGCTTTACCAGCCTTCATTCAGTGGATCATCACGTTCTGTACAAATATCCAAATGATTAATGGTTTAACTTTCTGGAAACTAGAATGTAAGGTCTACAGCTTTCATGTTTTTAAAAATTTCATATTCCTTATATATTTCTAGATATAATCTTCCGATGTAGGCTCCTCGCATCAGAATTTTTGAACCTTGCTGTCAAAAAAAAAAAAACAGCAAGTTAAATTGGCCAAAAAATGGTCCGAAACCACTCCGAAACTCACCCGAGCCCCTCGGGACTTTAACCAAATATGCCAACATGTCCCAGAATACAATACGAACTTAGTCGAGGCTTTAAACCACGCTAAACAACACTAAAATTTCGAATCGCGCCATGAATCGAATTATGAGTTTTCAAATTTTCTAACTTGTATATTTTGCGCCGAAGCGTATCAAATCAATTCGGAATGACTTCAAATTTTTCATGCGAGTCATAATTGATGTAACGGAGCTGTTCCAATTTTCGGAATCGAAATCCGACCCCATTATCAAAATTTCACCCTTCGGTCCGACTTTTCCAAAATTTTATATTTTTCAACTTTCGCCAAAATGCGTCGAATTGTCCTACGGACTTTCAAATCCAAATCCAAACATACGTCTAAGTCCGAAATCACCATACGAAGTTATTCACATCATCAAATCTCCATTCCGAGGTCGTTTGCTCAAAAGTCAACTCTCCGGTCAACTCTTTCCATTTAAACTTCAAAATGAGAATTTTTCTTTAAATTAAATTCCGAATCTTCCGAAAACTAAACTCGACCACACACACGAGTCATAATACATATTATGAAGCTGCTCGAGACCTTATGTCGCCGAACGGGGCGTAAATTCTTAAAACAACAAGTCGGATCGTTACATAATTAAAAGTACAACACAAACTCCTAGATATGCTCCAATCTTTTACCATATCTTTGAAAAAATAACTCTTACTTAGATTATCTAATATGGTAAATGATTGCAAGTAAAGATAAAAAAATTATAAAAAAATAAAATTCTATCCTACAAAACTACAGGACCAACCCGACTGACGAGGTGAGAACTTGCATGGTTAGTTACTTGATTAATAATATTGAAGTGTAAATGCTTGAATATTACGCGAAATTTGTGGTGCTTTTAGACCAAATTTTTGGCAACTCGGAGTATATTTCAAGGATAATAACAAATGTATCGTAGCTTTACAATCTTACAATTAAACTTTTAACTGGTTTTATTTATTTATTTGAAATTATAAGGTTATCCAATGTGAACTGCTATGCAGTAACGGTAGAAGTAGTCAATTAGTTAGTTAGTTAGTTATGTGTGGGACCCACAACAGTTAAGTGGTTAAGGCTAAATTAATGTGTGTATAAATACTGTAAATCCTCTTTTACAGAATAGATATCTTCATTTTTGCTCTCATCTGCATGTCTTCTCTTTCTCTCAAGTTCATCTTCCAACTCAGATCTAACGTCAATGGCTAGTGTGGATTTGTAGATTGTACTCAAATTCACCAAGCTCACATGGTATCAGAGCAGTGAAGAGCCATAATTCCGCAAAATTTGGTTCAGTTCAGCTAAATCTCATCGCCGTCTTCTTCGTGAAGCTGTAACAGACGATCGTCAATGGAGGCTGAAAAAATCGATCACACACATCCCTTATTTGTTCATCCTTCATACACACCTGGCTCAATTCTGATTCCTGTAAAGCTCACAGGTTCAGAAAATTATGGGTTGTGGCATCGATCAATGCGAATCGCGTTACAAGCTAAGAGAAAGCTAGGGTTTGTGCTTGGAACATGCAAAAAGGATTCATTTCAATCTGAATTACATGAAGACTGGGAAACATGCAATGCAATTGTACTTTC
This sequence comes from Nicotiana knightiana, assembly GCA_005239525.1. Lineage (NCBI taxonomy): Eukaryota > Viridiplantae > Streptophyta > Magnoliopsida > Solanales > Solanaceae > Nicotiana > Nicotiana knightiana. The sequence continues at coordinate 21,359 of ML389140.1, forward strand.
CTGGATTATGAACACTGTATCTCCAGATTTACTTAGCGGTATTGTCTATGCATCTAATGCGCATCTAGTGTGGGAGGATCTAAGATAAAGATTTGACAAGGTGAATCGTGTGCGAATATTTCAGTTGCACAAGGAGATTGCTACTATTGCGCAGGGAACCGATTCAGTCTCTGCGTATTTCACCAGGTTGAAGGAGCTATGGGCTGAGTGTGATGCCATGGTGCCTGTACCTAATTCTAGGGAATATGTTGAACACTTACAGCAGCAGAGGTTGATGCAATTTCTTAGTGGTCTTAATGAGACATATGAGCAGGCTAGACGCCAGATCTTAATGAAGACTGTAGAGCCAACACTAAATCAAGCCTATGCGCTGATTATAGAAGATGAGAGCCAGAATTATAACACTCAGCCAAATCGAGGAGATCCACTTGCTATGCAAGAAGGTAGAGGACAAATGCTTATGCAGAGCAACAGGGGACAATACAAGGGAAATAAGCCATTTCTGAAGTGTGATTACTGTAACAAACCTGGGCATTCTAAGGAAAACTGCTACAAGTTGGTTGGTTATCCAACTGACTTCAAATCTAAGAGACCTTATGCAGCTAATATGGCAATTGGTGGCCAGGAGAATGAAAAGCCAACACATCAAGCACATCAGGATGCAGGAGGAAATGACTGTAGTGGATTGAAAGTAGGATCTTACTTTACTGAGAATCACTACAGACAGATTTTGTGCATTTTAAACAGAGAAACTCCAGAACATCAGGCTAACATGGCAGGTATTACTTCCTTAATGACAAGTTTTACTTGTAAAGAATGGGTGATTGATTCTGGAGCTACACATCACATAGTTGGTGACCTAGACATGTTAAATACTAAGAGTAAAGTGAACAACTGTGATAGTGATCAAGTACACTTACCTACAGGAGAAAAATCTAATATAACATATATTAGAGAGGATGTCATAAGCGATGAATTGAAGCTAGAAGATGTCTTATTTGTACCTGATTTCAAGTTCAATCTAATCTCAGTGTCCAAGCTAACTAGGCAGCTGTGTTGTTCAGTGAATTTTGTTCCTGATTTCTGCTTGTTTCAGGATCTCTACAATGGCAAGGTGAGGGGGATTGGTAGAGAAAGAGGAGGTTTGTACATATTGAAGAAGAATTTTAATGGAGATCTAGAAAAGTTCATCAAACAAATAAAGAAATTTGCATCAGCTGCTACCACACAAGACAGTAAAGAAGATGGAATGTTATGGCATAAAAGACTAGGTCATGCTTCAGTTAGTACCATGAAGAGCCTAAATCTATTTCATAATAATTCTGTAGATGTAGTAGTGAATAATGACTGTACTATATGTCCCCTAGCAAAGCAAAGCAGGCTAGCATTCCCTAGAAGTATGAGTAGAAGTGAAAATCCTTTATCTCTTTTACATATGGATGTTTGGGGACCATATAAGTCTCCCACACATGATAAAAAGCATTTTTTCCTAACTGTTGTGGATGATAATACAAGATATACTTGGGTACATTTACTTCATTTGAAAAGTGATGTTGTGGTAGTGTTAAAGAAGTTTCTTGCCATGTTGAACACTCAATTTCAGTTTAAGGTGAAGGTAGTCAGAACAGACAATGGCACAGAATTCTTTAACAAACACATGAACGGACTGCTTGATGTCTATGGAATAATTCATCAGAGTAGTTGTGTATATACTCCACAACAGAATGGAGTAGTTGAGAGGAAACACAGGCATATTCTGGAAACAGCTAGGGCATTGAAGTTTCAAGCAAATGTCCTTACAAGGTTCTGGGGTGAATGTATTAAAACAACAGTGTATGTAATAAATCGACTCCCTACTAAATTGCTGAATGAAAAGGCTCCATATGAGATCCTTCATAAAAGGTCACCTTCAGTATCTCATCTTAGGGTGTTTGGATGTCTTTGTTATGCAGCTAACTTGGTCAAGGAAGACAAGTTTTCACCAAGGGCAAGAGCAGCTATATTCCTTGGTTATGCAGAGACACAGAAAGGCTACAAGCTAATGGATTTAGACACTAACAATTTCTTTGTTTGCAGAGATGTTATCTTCAAAGAGAATGTTTTTCCTTTTGCCAAACATTGTTCCACATTTGCAGAGGGACAAACAACAATTGCAAAAGCTCCAGAACAATCAGAGCCCTTACAGAACTCTTGTGTGACCATGCTTCAGCAGTCAGAAGTAGTTCCAAGCAACAGTATGGAGGAACTTGTTGAAGGAAGTGGCATTGACAATAACATTGCAGAGCATGAAGGAAATAATGTTGATGATGCAGATGCAGGAGAAGTAAATATAGTTGATAATGCAAATACAGGAACAGAGACAACAAGTGGTAGTGAAGAACAACACTCAATCATGCACGGAGGTGAAGTGAGTCCTCCAGCAACTGTGGAAGAAGGGTCGGCTGAACTTATAAAGTCAAAAAGAACCACAAAGGAACCTATATGGCTACAGGACTATGTAACTACAGCAAAAATGGGTTCTCCCTATCCTCTGTCAAACAACCTGTCCTATAGCAAATTGACTGATAAATGCAGAAGTTTTCTGGCTGGGATCTCAGAATTAACAGAACCAAAGACCTTCAGTGAAGCATCCAAGGACAAAATATGGATTGAAGCCATGGAAGCCGAAACTAAAGCTTTGGAGACCAATGAAACCTAGGATGTTGTTGATCTCCCAAAAGGCATGAAGGCTATTGGTTCGAAGTGGGTATATAAGATTAAATACAAAGCAGATGGTGAGGTGGAAAGGTTCCAGGCTAGGTTAGTAGCCAAGGGTTATAACTAAAGAGAAGGGTTGGATTATAATGAAACATTCTCACCAGTGGCAAAAATGGTAACTGTGAGATCAGTGATTGCTCTAGCTGCTTCTAAAGGATGGAATATATCACAAATGGATGTGTACAATGCATTCTTGCAAGGAGATCTGTATGAAAAAGTATATATGGAACTTCCCAAGGCTTTAGGAGACAGAGGGAGACAAAGGTCTGCAAGCTATTGAAGTCATTATACGGGCTTAAACAAGCCTCACGCGAGTGGAACATTAAGCTCAGTGAAGCACTAACAGCTGCAGGATATGTTCAGAGTCTATATGACTATTCACTGTTCACAAAAAGGAAAGGAGATGAATTTGTAGCAGTATTGATATATGTGGATGACTTGTTGATTACAAGAAACAGTGAAGAGATCATCAATGAGACTAAAAATGTACTTCACCAAAAGTTCAAGGTGAAGGATCTTGGTGAACTCAAATATTTTCTGGGCATTGAAGTCATGAGGTCCAAAGTAGGGATATTATTGAACCAAATACTGTCTTCAACTCATTTCTGATTTGGGAGCAGTGGTGCTAAGCCAATTTCAACTCCAATAGATGTTAACAAAAAATCTACCTCTGCTGAGTTTGACAGACATACTGGGATCACAGGAGATGAGGTTCTGACAGATGCGAATGAATATCAAAGGCTGATTGGTAGACTAATCTATTTGACTATCACGCGTACAGACATCGTATTTGCAGTTCAGACTCTCAGCCAGTTTATGCAAGAGCCCAAGAAGTCTCATTGGGAAGCTGCTGTAAGAGTGGTCAAATATTTAAAGAATGAACCAGGCATGGAAATACTTCTAAGCAGTACGAGTTCAGATTGTTTGACATGTTTTTGTGATGCAGACTGGGCAAGTTGTCCAAATACAAGAAGGTCTGTCACTGGATACTTAGTCAAGTTTGGCGATTCACTTATCTCATGGAAGTCCAAAAAGTAGCATACAGTATCAAGAAGCTCTGGAGAAGCAGATTATCGAAGCCTAGCAGCTGTGGCAGCAGAAGTAGTTTAGTTATTGGGACTGTTTGCGGAGCTTGGAGTGCAAATCAAGCAGCCTGTAGATGTCCACTGTGATAGCAAAGCTGCTCTTCAGATTGCAGCTAATCCTATCTTCCATGAACGCACCAAACATATTGAAATCGACTGCCACTTTGTACGCGACAAGATTAAACAAGGTATACTTCACACGCAATTTGTGGGAACAAAAGAGCAGCTAGCTGATCTTCTCACTAAAGGCCTTGGACAGTCTCAGCATACATTTCTACTAGGCAAGCTTGGAGTGTTCAACATTTTACACCCTCCAGCTTGAGGGGGAGTGTGAACTGCTATGCAGTAACAGTAGAAGTAGTCAATTAGTTAGTTAGTTAGCCATGTGTGGGACCCACAACAGTTAAGTAGTTAAGTGGTTAAGGCTAAATTAATGTGTGTATAAATACTGTAAATCCTCTTTTACAGAATAGATATCTTTATTTTTGCTCTCATATTCATGTCTTCTCTTTCTCTCGAGTTCATCTTCCAACTCAGATCTAACGTCAATGGCTAGTGTGGATTTGTAGATTGTACTCAAATTCACCAAGCTCACATCCAACTATCTATGCAGATTGATCATGTTAATCCTTTATGCTCTAACAATCTGAATTTACACCATATAAAATGTGAATAGTGTAAGCCAAAATTCTCTTATTCTTATAATTCTTTCAGTATTGTTTATACTCCTAATAGTTCATTATCTTGACCAGTTAAATATTTGACTTTTGACTTAATTGCTACAAACACCTAAAGAACAAAGCCGACTGACAAATTAAATTCTCTGTGCAATAAAGTCTTAGCATGCCATAAAAAATTGAATAGAGAAACACGGTATGAGAAGAAGATGAAAAAAACTCACAAAAAACAACGATCCAAACGGGAAAATTCACAAAAGTGCAAAGATAAGATCAAGAAGTGCAAGGAGCCAAAAAGTGGAAACTGGGAATTGACAGAATGGGGGGCTTCTCTGATATTGGTGATACTTAGTTTGCAATAAACTGGGTGTTAACCTTTTGATACAAAAAATCTGCATCTGTCAAGTTTCTCAAAGAGCTACCTGTCTGGTACCGATAAGAACAAGAAGAGCGAGAAGAGAGAAATAGAACAATCAGTCTATCATTGAATATATTTTTTATCTAATTAATTATGCATAATAGTTGTGCAACCACTGTTCAGTGTGGTCATCATACATATTGTATGATGCAAGTTACAATCTCACTGAAGACAAACTGTGATAAATTAAACTTCCGATGTTTACCGGCACTCCAGACATGCACACATGATAGTGGTTGTTATAGCATTCACATTAACATAACATTGTGAATTTGACGACATGTCTGCCTCACACTTCAAGGGTAATATTGTCTTTTCATCTAATTTTTATTAGCCTGGCTTGGATTATATCGACCACTTTGGAAAACCTGGAAATCACCGCTTCTTTGGCTTCTGTCTTCTTGCTCTTCTTGTTCTTATCAGTGCCAGACAGACAGCTCTTTGAGAAACTTGGCAGATGCAGGTTCTCTGTATCAAAAACCAATCTAGCAATAGTTTAAAAGCTCCAACATCTGGAAATTGCAGTTTCCCAGTTCAACTTTTTCGTTTCTCGCAGTTCCTGATCTTATCTTCGAACTTTCACCAATTTTTCTCTTTGGGTCATTGTTTCTTGCGAGTTTTCTTCTTCTTATCTTATGTTTCTCTATTTAATCTTCGATGACATACTGAGGCTTTACTGCACAAAATTATCGAAAAACCTGCATCTGCCAAGTTTCTCAAAGAGTTGCCTGCCTGGTACCGATAAGAAGAACAAGAGCGAGAAGAGAGAAGCTATAGAAGAGGCTGTAGAATGCAGTGGTTGCCCGGTTTTGATCGATATAATCCAAGCGAAACATATAAAATTAGTTGAAAAGATAATATTACCCTTGATGTGTGAAGCAGACATATCGTCCAGGTATATGCTAAGGCCCTCTTATTAGATAGGAGAATTTACAGTACATCCTTTCCTTTTTGCATAATTGATTAGATAAAAAGACTATTTATTTTTGCATAATTGATTATTCCTTAGATAAGGCCCGCACAATTTTTGCATAATTGACTATTGATTAGATAAAAAGACTATTCCTTGATGAAAAGACTATTATGCATAATTGATTAGATAAAAAAATATATCCAATATGTTTCTGTTGAACTCAAGACGCTCTATTGATCACGAGGTTTATATGATACATATGATGTACAATCTTATGTCCTTGCTGCAGTAAGTAGTTTTGGCTTATTTATTTTTTATTCAACTTTAAGTGTATGAACTCATGTTAGTTATTCTTCTTTAAAATTTTATAGCTATTTAGAGCAAATAGAACAATCTGTCCATCATTGAATATATTTTTTATCTAATCAATTATGCATAATAGTTGTGCAAACATTGTCATCTCAATTATCTTAAGTTACTATAAAAATCAATGACGTATATCTTTTAGGAGCCACATTTGCTAACCTTATTAATTTCTACATTAATAATTTATCCCATATAAAAGGTGGGATAAGCTAGATTATAATAATAGTCCAAGTTTGAAACGAACGACCCAACCACTTAGAGTTACTTACATATGAGACAATATTATGAATTATTATCGACGTGGTTGAGTTTGACCTTTGATGGTTCATGGTACATTTTTATTTTCAGGGTGCATTTGAGTTCTTTATGCAGAATTACACTTATACACATGAAGACATGTAGAAAAATAGGAAGTATTATTTGTCCGCCATTTTTAGTTCGTTTATAAAAAATAAAAAACACTTTTCCGTATTCAAAAATAAAATAGATCCCATGATATACTTAAATTTATATTTTTTAATTTTTTCCCAATTAAACTAACCTATTAAATTGAGATGGCAGCTCGGCCTCACGTCCATCAATAATTGTAGTTACTCTGAACAATTCGTCGATGAGAATTGCAGCTAAATTGACTATAAGTAAAGCCTTCCGCCCAAAAACAATTCACCTAGTTACAAATTCATCTACATCGAACTATCTAAAAATTTCGTAACCGCATTTCATTAGCATGTGTACATAGTTGCAAAGTTACTCTATATGAACTATCAAAAAGCTTCACACCCACATGTTTCATTAACAATTAAAAAAGATAGAAAAAAGGCATCGCGGCACACTAAGCTCTTGATATGTGCGGCGTCCGGAAAGATTTAACAATTAAAAAAGATGAAAAAAGGACAGTTCGACGCACTAAACTCTCTCTATGTGCGGGATCCGGGAAAGAGCCGGACTTCTGCAAGAGGTCTTAAAAACATAAAAGCGAAATCTAAAATTTATTTATGGGAAACTTACACAAATATCTCAAAGGAAATTTTTCGTTCGTATACCATATAGGAAACTATATTATGAAAAATATCCATAATTTACAAATTACCCGCCCTGCTCACAGAATTTCTATAAAAAATAAATAACTCATTAAAAACAGAATTCTGCTAGCTGTACAATTCCTTTAATAGGCGCGCGAATGTTGGGATATTAAGGATTCTTCCAGATTTTATCAAACGCAAATCTCGCTATTAAATTTCGCCTGTTTCTCTCCAAATTCACTACTCTGTTTTTTCGAGAATACTCCGTTTCACTCGTTTTTCTGATTTCACAAATCAAAAGCGACTAAATTAGCTACAATTCTTCTGTAACAAGCGCAATTATGTCGAAAATCCCAATTATGCTTCAATTAAATGGAAATTGGGATAGCTATGGGAGATATAGAGACTTTCAGGTCGATGGAATTGTAGTCAGCGAGGATGCAAGTTATAGCCTATTGAATTCTACAATAGCAGAGTATCTAATGATCGATACATCCGAAAATATAATTGAAATAAAATACATTGTCAACAAAAATTGTCCTCCAATGAAAATTAGGAACGATATGGGTGTTCTTGTATACATGGAGACGAAAAAGGAAAACAAAAGCTTAGAAAACGTATCCGCTATGTATAACAGTACGTGATTTCAATTTGGAATTGAGTATCACCAATTCGAACATAGTTGCAGGTTTGCTCTGTTACATAACTATCGAATTTTGGTTGTATATTAGTGATCTACAATTTATCTATAATATTTCTACAAAATAACTACATGTCAAAGTCTATATATATATATATATATATATATTAGTATTGAATTTCATTCTATCTACAATATTTTTACCATATTTCTACAATAAAATTACATATCATTTGTAGCTCATGAATATAAAATACAGAATTTCATTGTTTTTACAAATTAACTACAAAATAGCTACAAAAATAGTTCATAATTATATTTAGCTTTATTTTCTTGCAGGTTCATCTGGAACACTGAAGTTAATTGATATTCCAACATCTCCGGGGATAGTGGAATATGAAAGTATAATAATAACAGAAAGTACACCAAGTGTTATTGAAGTAGGCCAAGTATACCAAGACAAGCAAATAATTGCAAGTGCAATGAAGCATTATTCTGTCATGAACAAGTTCCAATTTAGGGTGAAAAGATCTAGTGCTAGAAGGTAGGAACATATGAATGGTCAAAAATCATTTTTTATTTATTTTGTAGTTTATTTGTAAATTTTTAGTTCTTCAGTATTTTTTGTAATATTGTTTAACAAAATTGTAGCTTGTATATAAATTGTTGAATATGCTCTTTTATGCTACAACATTCTTTTCTTTTCTTTTCTTTAATCTACATTTTTTATACCAATGTTTAAATTATTTTTATTTTGTAGCTACTGGCTGGTATGTGTTGGTGAAAATTGTACATGGCACTTCAAGGCAACTAGCATAAATGATTCTGCAATGTTCAAGGTTAGAAAATGCAATAGCTTGCACACATGCTCTTTGATGGACAATACATTCATACAATGCAAACTTACTGCCATGGTAGTTGGTAGCATGGTTATTCCAAAATATGTTGATCCTAAGACAATTTACACATCAAAAGACATGCAAACTAATATGTTGTCTGAACACGGCATGAACTTAACATACATGCAAGCTTGGAGAGCAAAAGAAAAGGTTTCGGAGTTTTTGAGAGGTCATCCTGGTGACTCCTACAGCAAATTGCCTAGTTATTTGTATATTCTGGAGAAGTCTTATCCGGGGTCTGTAGTTAAATTGAAGAAGATCGACGATGACTGCTTCTTGTATGCATTTGTTGCGATTTGTACATCAATCAGTGGTTAAAAATATTGTAGGCCAGTTGTAGTAGTTGATGGGACCTTCTTAAAGTCAGCATACATGGGAATAATGCTAACAGCTAGTACAGTGGATGTAGCAGGTATTGTAGATTTATTGTAGATATATTGTAGAAATATTGTAGCTTGTCTGTTTTTTATAGTACTTGTAAATTTATTGTAGATATATTGTTGAAAAGTTGTAGTTTGTATGTATACGTCTTCCTCTGCATTTTTCATGTAGCCAATTAGTTGCTTTTTCCTGCATAATGTAGGTACCATATTATCATTGGCATATGTTGTTGTTGATTCAGAAAATGACGCATCATGAAAGTGGTTTTTTGAGCAATTCAAACTTGCATATGGTGAAAAATCAAATATGTGTGCTGTTTCGGATCAGAATGAGAGTATATTGAAGGCAACATCTATTGTTTATCTCCGCATGTCACATTATTCTTGCATATGGTATATTTGGACAAATATAAGGGCAAAGTTCAAGAAGGGTCATCTAAAGTTAAGCGAATTGTACTTTGCCACAGCACGATCATACACTCTTGATGAATTTAATGAAAGGATGTCAAAGATTGAAGAGATTGACCCACGTGTTAAAGCATACTTATACGATATTGGCTTTCATAGATGGTCTCGAATACATGCTACGGTGAACAGAACTTGGACTATGACATCAAACATTGCAGAGTCGTTGAGTGCGGTAACAAAAGATGCATACAAGAAATAAAAGAAGCAGTCATCGTCGGTCTTCTTTAATTTAACTTAGAGTAAGCTATATCAAATAAGATCTGACCATTTATTGCATCAAAATAAAATATAACAGACAATGTAGATAATTTGTAGATATTTTGTATTCTTATTGTAGATGAATTATTTTTTTGTTTGTAATGTAACTGTAGGTGAGAGCTTCAACAGATCATATCCATACAGTGATAGATGATGTGAAGCGCTATATTATTTGTCTTGAAAATAAGAGATGTAGTTGTGGGCTAATCTGTCTGTCACCTCACTCTCACTAATCAATTATGCATAATAGTTGGGCAAACATTGTCATCTCAATTGTCTTTAAGTTACTATAAAAGTCAATGACGTATATCTTTTAGGAGCCACATTTGCTAACTTTATTAATTTCTACATTAATAATTTATCCCATATAAAAAGTGGAATAAGCTAGATTATAATAATAGTCCAAGTTTGAAACGAACGACCCGACCACTTAGCGTTACATATGACACAATATTAAGAATTATTATCGACGTGGTTGAGTTTGACCTTTGATGGTTCATGGTACATTTTTATTTTCAGGGTGCATTTGAGTTCTTTATGCAGAATTACATTTATACACATGAAGACATGTAGAAAAGTAGGAAGTATTATTTGTCCGCCATTTTTAGTTCGTTTAAAAAAAAAAAGCACTTTTCCGTATTCAAATATAAATAGATCCCATGATATACTTAAATTTATATTTTTTAATTTATTCCCAATTAAACTAACCTATTAAATTGAGATGGCAGCTCGGCCTCACGTCCATCAATAATTGTAGTTACTCTGAACAATTCGTCGATGAGAATTGCAGCTAAATTGACTATAAGTAAAGCCTTCCGCCCAAAAATAATTCACCTAGTTACAAATTCATCTACATCGAACTATCTAAAAGTTTCGTAACCGCATTTCATTAGCATGTGTACGTAGTTGCAAAGTTAATCTACATGAACTATCAAAAAGCTTCACACCCACATGTTTCATTAACAATTAAAGAAGATAGAAAAAAGGTATCGCGGCACACTAAGCTCTCGATATGCGCAGGGTCCAAAGATCTAACAATTAAAAAAGATGAAAAAAGGCAGCCCGGCACACTAAACTCTCGCTATGTGCGGGATCCGGGAAAGAGCCGGGCTTCTGCAAGAGGCCTTAAAAACATGAAAGCGAAATCTAAAATTTACTTATGGGAAACTTACACAAATAGCTCAAAGGAAATTTTTCGTCCGTAAACCATATAGGAAACTATATTACGAAAAATGTTCATAATTTGTAAATTACCCGCCATGCTCACAAATTTTCTATAAAAAATAAACAACTCATTAAAAACAGAATCCTGCTAGCTGTAAAATTCCTTTAATAGGCGCGCGAATGTTGGGATATTAAGGATTCTTCCAGATTTTATCAAACACAAATCTCGCTATTAAATTTCGCCCGTTTCTCTCCAGAATTCACTACTCTGTTTTTTCGAGAATACACTGTTTCACTCGTTTTTCTGATTTCACAAATCAAAAGCGACTAAATTAGCTACAATTCTTCTGTAACAAGCGCAATTATGTCGAAAATCCCAATTATGCTTCAACTAAATGGTAATTGGGATAGCTATGGGAGATATAGAGACTTTCAGGTCGATGGACAATACAGATAATGCCTCCAAATCTTCAACGCATAACAATAGCTGCTAACTCTAAATCATGAACTGAATAGTTCTTCTCATGAACCTTCAACTGAAGTGAAGAATAAGCTATAACCTTGCCATCCTGCATCAACACTGCACCAAGTCCTACCCGTGAAGCATCACAATACACGGTATAATGCCCTGAACCCGTGGGCAAAACTAACACCGGTGCCGTGGTCAATACTATCTTGAGCTTCTGAAAGCTCGCCTCACACTCATCTGACCACCTGAATGGGGCACCCTTTTGAGTCAACTTGGTCATCGGGGCTGCAATAGATGAAAAACCCTCCACAAACCGGCGATAATAACATGCTAAGCCTAAGAAACTCCGAATCTGTGTAGCTGAAGTGGGCCTAGGCCAATCTCTGACTGCTGAAATGTTCTTGAAATCCACCTGAATACTCTCTGATGATACCACATGGCCTAGAAATGCAACCGAACTCACCCAGAATTCACACTTGGAAAATTTGGCATACAACTGACTATCCTTCAGAGTCTGGAGGATGACTCGAAGGTGCTGCTCATGCTCCTCTCGGCTACGGGAGTAAATCAAAATATCATCAATGAAGACTATAACAAACGAATCCAAATAGGGCCTGAACACTCGGTTCATCAACTCCATAAAAGCAGCGGGGGCATTTGTCAACCCAAATGACATCACCAAGAACTCATAATGCCCATATCGAGTGCGAAAGGCTGTCTTAGGGACATCAGACGCCCTAATCCTAAGCTGATGGTACCCAGATCTCAAGTCTATCTTGGAAAACACTGAAGCACCCTGAAGCTGGTCAAATAAATCATCAATCCTCGGCAAAGGATACTTATTCTTAATAGTGACCTTGTACAATTGCCGGTAGTCAATACACATCCTCATTGAGCCATCTTTCTTCTTAACAAACAACACTGGGGAACCCTAAGGAGAAACACTAGGCCTGATGAAGCCTTTATCCAACAAATCCTGCAACTGATCCTTCAACTCCTTCAACTCTGGCGGGGCCATACGATATGGGGGAGTAGAAGGGTTGAGTGCCTAGAGCCAACTCAATACAAAAGTCAATATCTCTGTCGGGTGGCATACCCGGCAGGTCAGTAGGGAATACCTCTGGGAACTCACGAACCACGGGCACAAACTCCATAGAAGGAACCTCGGCACTAGAATCACAAACATAGGCCAAATTGGCCAAACAACCCTTCTCGACCATGCGTCGAGCCTTCATAAATGAAATTACTCTACCGGAAGAATGACTAGGAGTCCCTCTCCACGCCACTCGAGTTACTCCCGGTAAGTCCAAGGTCACAGTCTTGGCATGACAGTCCAGAATAGCATGGTAGGGAGATAACTAATCCATCCCCAAGATGACATCGAAATCAACCATATCAAGAAGCAAGAGATCTACATGAATCTCCAGACCACCAATAACCACTAAGCATGAACGGTAGACTCGATATACTTCAATAGAATCACCTACCGATGTAGATACATATACAGGAGTACTCAGGGAATCACGGGGCATAATCAGACAATGAGCAAAATATGAAGACACATAGGAGAATGTAGACCCCGGATCAAATAAAACTGAAGCATCTCTACTGCAAACTGAAACCATACCTGTAATGACTGCATTAGAGGCCTCAGCCTCAGGCCTGGCAGGAATAGCATAGCATCGGGGCGGAGCCCCTCCAACCTGAACATCTCTGGGTCGACCTACTACGGGCTGACCTCTACCTCTCATAGCCTGCCCTCCACCTCTAACTGATTGGCCTCCACCTATGGCACCTCGACCTCCACCCCTAGCTGGCTGAGGGGGTGGGGTGCACCTGGTGCGGGAAACATAGCACGGGAACCCGGATGCTGAGAATTACCAGAAGCTCGGGGAAATACCTAACAATGTTCCCTGGATCACCACAAGAGTAACAAGCCCTCTGCTACTGGGGTTGCTGGCCCTGAAACTGTCCTGTCGACCAAAATAACCACCCTGAAAGCTCTGAAGCGGCGGTGCACTGATAGGAGCTGGTGGTGCACTGCGGGATACCTGGAGTGCTGCCTGGAATGGTCTAGGAGGATGACCTCTTCTAGAATAATCTCTGCCTCCAGATGAGGCACCACTGAATCGGCCAAAATTATGAGGTCTCTTGTCAGACCCCTGAACACTGCCTGGTGATAAGACCATCTCAATACGCATGGACACATCGGCCGCCTCCTGAAATGAGATATCAGTACCTGTCTCTCTGGCCATCTGAAGCCTAATAGGCTGAGCTAGACCCTCAATAAACCTCCTCACCCTCTCACGATCAGTGGGGAGTATCATGATAGCATGTCGGGCCAGAGTAATGAACCTGGTCTCATACTGTGTGACAGTCATAGATCCCTGCTGGAGGCGCTCAAACTGCCTCCAAAGATTCTCCCTCTGAGTAACTGGAAGAAACTTCCCCAAGAATAACTCGGAGAACTGAGCCCAAGTCAAAGGCGAAGACCCAGCTGGTTTGGTCAAACAGTAGTCCCTCCACCAAGTCTTGGCGGTACCAGAAAGACGGAATGTAGCAAAATTAACTCCATTGGACTCCACGATGACCATGTTCCGAAGAACCTCGTAGCAACTGTCCAAGAAATCTTGGGGATCCTCTGGTGGTGCACCAGTAAATGTAGTAGGAAATAGCTTGGTGAACAGATCCAACCTCCACAAAGCGTTGGCAGATATAGTTGCTCCCTCAACTGCCTATGCCACAATACCTGGCTGAGCTGCTCCAACTGTCTGAAGTGCTGGAGTCTGGAACTGAGAAGCTAACTACTCTTGTGTGCGGGTAGCAGGAGTCTGGGTCCCTCCCCCAGCCTAAGAGACGGCTGGTGCAGTAGGAAGAAGACCGGCCTGATCCACACTCTCCATAAGGCCCACTAATTGGACCAGAGCCTCCTGAAGAACCGAGGTGGCAATGAACCCCTCTGGGACCTGAGTTGGTCCGACCGGAGCTGTCCGGGTAGGAATCTCCTCAGCAACCTCTACCTGAGGATCCTCTACTGGGGTTGCTGCTCTGGGCTGAGCCCTGACTCTACCTCGGCCTCTAGCACAACCTCGGCCTCTAGTAGGAGCTGCAATGGGAGGATCGGGCTGCTGATCGGTAGATGAGGAAGCACGCATTCTCTCCATATGCGAGAGAATAGAATGGAAACTCAATTAGCATTTTTGAACTCAAATCGCACGACAAAGATGAAAAGATGTGTGAAGTTATTTCCTAATTTTGCAGCCTCTGGGGATAAGTACAGACGTCTCCGTACCGATACCTCAGACTCTACCAAGTTTGTCCGTGAATTATGAGACCTAAGCAATTTAGTGCTCTGATACCAACTTGTCAAGACCCGAAATCCCACCTTCAGGGCGTGATGGCGTCTAACGTTGAACCCGCTAGACAAGCCAACGTTTCTGGTTATTCTTTTATTCCTTTGTTATTTAGCATTTAAAAAGTGATATACAAGAACAAATAGAAATAATAATGCGGAAGAAGAGCAGTCTAACAGCTTAATTAAACAGAATTACAAAAATCCTCAATAACAACTCCAAAATCTGGTGTCACAATTTCATGGACTGTCTATGATTGCTACAAATAAAGGTCTGAATGAACATAGTGCTACTGCCTCGGAAATACATAAAGATAGGAAAATAAGAGAGATAGGAGGTGACGCCAAGGCATGCGAACGCCTGCAAGACTACCTCAGTGTCGCCTGGTGGACTGAAGGAAGTCTCCTCAATCAGTGTCCACTGGGTCCGGTACCGGGATCTGCACAACATAAAGAAGTGCAGGTGTAGCATCAGTACAACCGACCTCATGTACTGAGTAAGTGCCAAGCCTAACCTCAGCGAAGTAGTGACGAGGCTAGGACATGACAAATAATAAACACATGTGCAATTCAATAATATATAACAGAAATAACGGCAGGAAGTAATCAGTTAAGTACAAATACGGGGAAGACATGCTGGGGTACAAAGGGGAGAGCACTTATTGAATAACAGAACAAGGCAACCGTCTAAGTATCAAAATAACAATAGAGAACAAAAAATTGCACGGCATCACCCTTCGTGCTTTACTCTCGTTCTCACCAAAGCAAGTGCACGGCATCACCGTTCGTGCTTTTACCTCACAATATCATGGCACGGCATTATCCTTCATGCATTATCTCTCATATCATGGAACGACATCACCCTTCGTGCTGTTAAAATCACAATATCGGCACGACATTAACCTTCGTGCTTTTAAATATAAAATCATGGCACGGCATCACCCTTCGTGCTTTCAATTATCATATCATAACCCGATCACCCATTCCCCCACGAGCCCGAATATATAATTTGTTTTGAAATCCGACCCCAAAACGAGGTCAAGTTCCCAAATTATCAAAACGCCCTAACTCTACCCAAAACCCCAATTTTCTACCTTAAATCACATGTTTTTAGGCCTAGAATCTAGTGGGTGTTGATAAAAATGGAAGAAAACGAGCCAAAGATTACTTAATTAAGAGGTTATGATGAAGTAGTTCTTCAAAAATCGCCCAAGAGGTGTGGAGAAGAAGCAGTTTGTGAAAATAAGTGAAATTCCCGTGACTATTTTGTTTTTAGGCTTTTAAAATAACTGGGCGTTTTTGTCTTACGCGATCGCGACAGGCCTACTGCGATCGTGTGGAGTACTAAACCTGGTCCATCGCGATCGCGAACAAGCGACCGCGTTCGCGTAGAGTACTAGCTAGCCAGCCGCACATTTGCACTACGCGTTCACGTGAGTCCCTTCGCGTTCGCGTAAAGCACTGCCCCCAGGCTCCGCGATCGCAACCAAGGCTCTGCGTTCGCGTAGGGTAAAATCCTGCCCCTACCTATTTTCACATCGCGATCGCGTGTCTTGCACCGCGATCGCGAAGGTCTAAGACCTGAACACCAGAAACCAGCATTTGACACCAGATGTTTTCTAAGTTTTGCACTCCGACACCTACCCGAAACTCACCCGAGCCCTAGGGGCTCAAAACCAAATATACACACAACCTCAAAAACATACCACAGACTTATTCATGTAATCAAAACACCAAAATAACATCATAAACATCGAATTAAACCTCAAAATCAATGAAATTCCTTTAAACTTCCAAAACTTCTAAGTTTTCCATTTTCGATAAGAATCACATCAAACTGAGTCCGTTTCCCACCAAATTTCCCAGATAACACATATAAGACATATTGAACCTGTATCGGGCTCCGGAACCAAGATACGATCCTGATACCACAGGTTTCACATCAAATTTTATTTTCAAAAACCTTTATATTTTCCAGAAAATAATTTTCTTTAAAAATTCATTTCTCGGACTTGGGACCTCGAAATTTGACTCTGGGCATACGCCCAAGTCCCATATTTTCCTACGGACCCTCCGGAACCGTCAAATCACGGATCCAGGTCCGTTTACAAAAAAATGTTGACCAAAGTCAACTTTATTCAAATTTCAACACAAAAATATTATTTTTATCAGTTTTTCACGTAACGGCTTCCCGGCTACACGCCCAGGCTGCGCACGCAAATTGAGGTGAGATATAAGGAGGTTTTCATGACCTCGGATCACAGAAATAGCTAGGAATACACGGGATGACCTTTTGGGTCATCACACATATACACCACAATCACTGCAAAAAGAAAAAAGTGTCAATATTTAGCAAATAATGAACAAAAAAATATATTAAATAGATAGAAAGAAAGAAAGAAGATTTTTCATATAGTGATCCTTCATTTTGCTATGGTATCTTTCCGACGATCCACTGAATGTCAATAGGGTCGGTAACAGCTTTTTCAATGTATGCCCTTGTGTTCTTGAAGCTGATGTATGAACACTTGCCATAAAAACCGGTGCATGACAAGTAAAGGAGGATCATAACAGAAAACTTGGTGACAACAGATTCAACAATAGGGTGATATGTGAAGAGACCATAGAATTATATACATAAAGAACCCTATCGACAATGTCAAAAACAACCAACAACCAGTGGAATTTTTCTACAATGTTGACGGGCATGATCACATAATCAACTTGATCCCATGCAACATTTGCGAGTAATCTGTGTCACACCTCCTTTTTCCCGATAAGGGTGGGGATAATGGAGTTTTTCAATTTAAGTGACATAATCGAATTTGGGATTATTTATTTAATTTTTCAGAGTCGCTACCCGGATTTTTTACGGTGTTCCGAGAAACCATTTATTTTTAATATCCCAAATCGAGGAAATTTTGACTCTGTTTAAAAAGTCTGCGAACCAGAAGACCGGGTAAGGAATTCTGTTAACCCGGGAGAAGGTGTTAGGCACTCCCGAATTCCGTGGTTCTAGCACGGTCGCTTCATGATTTATACTTGGCCTAAATTGTTTAATTACTGATTTTAGTACCTAGGTGCATTTTAAGTTTTACCGCTTCTTATTATTCAATTGTATTTAAGAATTATCTTAAGACGGGTTATGTATGCGTAAACCCGTGGAAATTGGATGTGTCAAAAATCATGTCACGCGGACGTGTACATAATTCACGACACTTGATTCCTTTAAAGAGATAGCCAAATTCGCGCAAGCGCGTATTATATATTTTTGGTTGTAAAAAGAAATCGAAATCACGTCACGCGAACATGTAGGCAATTACGATAATAATTTCAAAATCCGCTCCTAAAGGCATCTCTACGAGTGTTCCTTTTAATCTTTATTTGTGTTACTGTCACGACCTAAATTTTCCTCCGTTGGGTATCGTGATGGCACCTAGTCTTAAGGACTAGGTAAGCCTAATATTCAGGAATAACAACAATAATAAATAGAATCTAATACCTTTCTGAAATAAATAATTCTTTAAACATTTTATATTCCCAAAACCCGGAAGTACAAGTCATAAGCTTTTAAGAATTTACACTAAAACTCCAAAAAAAAGTACCACTGTTCAGAACTAAGTGCAACAGTGCAAACAAAAATATATGATGGTGACTCCGAAACCGCGAACACCGAATCGGTTTTACCTTGAGTCTTCACAACAGCAACCGTGCTACTATCAATCACTCGGCCGGCTATGTGAAAACCTGGAATCTGCACAAAATGTGCAGAAGAGTAGTATGAGCACACCACAGCGGTGCCCAGTAAGTATCAAGACTAACCTCGGTGAAGTAATGACGAGGACTAGTCAAGACACCCACTGGTCTAATAAAAACTGAACAAGTATCAATATCGGAATCAAGGAAATAATGATATACACATAAAGGCTACGCCATATAGCTACAAGACAGTGAATTCGATAAAGAAGGAAAACAATAAGTATCAGCGGAAACCATGACGTAACACAAAGACTAAATAGAACACAGACAATCCGGCACGTAAATATGCAACACGAGCACGTAATGACTCAACAACTTCAACCACTTCTACATCAAATTCATAATCGTCTCCACGAGGTTCCGAACCTCGGACAAATCATCATTTATGGGTCCCAATATCCGAACCCTAACACTTGGCATCTTGCGCCCTCATTCGAGTACTAACTGCACGGACGACTCACGTGCCAATTGGTCATTCCCACCCTTACAGTAAGCACAACAAGAGTATCTACACTTGATAACCACAAGGAGTCCTGAATCCATTAGTAGTACTTAAATACGTGTATGCTTGTGCAGGTGTCCTAACATGATTTCAACAACCAATAGACATAAGGAAAACAAAAGGGACAACACGTACATTTTCATCTCATAAATTTCCACACGAATGAACTCACACGGTAAGTGTTCCAGTACACAATATCAACAACAAGGAATGCCCCAAGGGCCAACACAATTATCACAAACAATTCCTACCATAGCCCACCTTGTCACGCGACATGTGCAATATTAAAATATA
Organism: Nicotiana knightiana; assembly: GCA_005239525.1. Classification (NCBI taxonomy): domain Eukaryota; kingdom Viridiplantae; phylum Streptophyta; class Magnoliopsida; order Solanales; family Solanaceae; genus Nicotiana; species Nicotiana knightiana. Next base: position 40,782 of record ML389140.1, read on the forward strand.
TGCCCGCCTTGTTTCGCCACACGTGCACAAACATGTTCCCGCCTTGTCATTCCACATGCGCAACACTCAATCTCGTATCCCGCCGTATCACGCTACATGTGCAATATCAGTAGTAAACACGGCACAATAGAAACCTCGTGCAAATCCCCATATCAACAACCGCACGGCAGAAACCTCGTGCATCACCACAACCAGTACAACAACAACAACAACACGTGCAACAGTTCGGAATACAATAAATACATCAACTCAATAACCTTCGATCACAAGATAGACAAAACTAGTTCACGAGAAATAAACATAATAAGGAGAGCTAGGCATATTAAGAAATCACTCCACAAGGAAAGAAAATAGCATGTAACAGCCGCACCTAATTACACGGGTGAACAACAAGAAATCAACACAAATCCGATAACTCCATATAAGGCAAGTCACGAAGGTATAGAATATCTAAACTTCCTTTAAGGTTGAGCAGTTACGAGAATATTCAACAATTTCCACTTAAGGACAAGCAGCAGAGAATAATCATAACTTCATTTAAGACCAAAACAATTATAGGTTGAGATGAAGATAATTGCAAATTTGAGATACGCAGTTAAGAAGATATAGCATGACAGTAAAGGAAATAAAACCTTCAGATAAGTCAATTAGGAGTCAAGTAGGCAATATGAGTAAATCCAAAAGTAAGAACTTCCACATTTAAGCAAATAAAGATGACACTAGAAATTAGGAAATTCAATCATGCTAAGGACACTTCATACTCGGCGAATATAAGGATCTAAGATTCCTAAAGGGTCAACTTTCCACAAATAAGTCCGAGCATGCGCTCATCACCTCGCGTACACGGACTAATCAACATAGAAGACTCAAATCCTAAGGGGTAATTCCCCCACACAAGGTTAGGTAAAATACTTACCTCAAAGACGACAACCCGGTACTCAAAAATAAACTTCTCGGGCGGGAAGGCCTCCGGACGGCTTAAAATCAACTAAAACAACTTCAAAATACATATAAACGTATAAGGAATGATTCCGAATAATAAAGTTTCAATCTTTGCAAATTTATAAAAATCGACCCAAAAGTTGACCCCCGGGCCCGCACCTTAGAACCCGACAAATTTTACGAATTCCGATTACCCATTCCGATACGAGTTCACCCATACCAAATTTATTCAATTCCGACAAAATTTGGTCATTCAAATCATGAATTTTCATTTTTTGAAGTTTTCTTTCAAAACCCACAATCCCCTCACCCCAAAACACAATTTAAATGATAAAAACAACAACTAATTCATGAAATATATTTAATTCTAGTGAAAGAACACTTACCCATTCGATTGGTGTAAAAGTCCCACAAGGAATCGCCCAAAATCAAGTTCTAGAAGTCAAAATATGTTTAAAATGGTGAAATCCACGATTTTGGAAACTTATAATCTGCCCAGGTTTTTAAAGCATCGCGATCGCGTGAAATTGTTTGCGATCGCGTAGAGGAAAAATATCACAGGTCAAAAATGCTCTACGCGATCGCGGAATAGCTTATGCGATCGCGTATAAGGAGCAGGCTGGCTTCCGCGATCGCGGATGGATTCCTGCGAACACGTCGAAGAAAAACTAGGCATTTCAAATTTACACTATGTGATCGCGTCTAAGGCCATGCGATCGCATAGAAGGGAGGGACAGCAGACATAACAGCAGCAAAAACCAGATTTTTTTCTAAGTTTCAACACCCCGACGCCTATCCGAAATACACCCGAGCCCTCATGGCTCAAAACCATATATGCACACAACCTCTACAAAATCCTACGGACTTATTCGAGTAATAATACCACCAAAATAACATAAAAAACAACGAATTAAACCCCAAAATCAATGAAATTCTTAAAACTTCAATTTGTTCCCATTTTTTATCCGAATCACGCCAAACGAAGTCTGTTTATTTCCAAATTTCATAGATAACACATATAAAACATGTCGAATCTGTTCCGGGCTCCAGAACCAAGATACGGGCCCGATACCACAGGTTTCACCTCAAATTTCATTTTCAAAAACCTTTATATTTTTCAGAAAATATTTTTTCTATAAAAATTCATTTCTCGGACTTGGGACCTCGGAATTCGATTCCGGACATACGCCCAAGTCCCATATTTTTCTAAGGACCCTACGGGACCGTCTAATCACGGGTCTGGGTCCATTTACGAAACACGTTGACTGAAGTCAACTTTAGTCAAATTTCTAACACAAAATTATCATTTTTATCAGTTTTTCACATAAAGGCTTCCCGGCTACATGCCCGGGCTGCGCATGCAAATCGAGGTGAGATAGAAGGAGATTTTCATGACCTCGGAACACAGAATTATCTAGAAATATACGGGATGATCTTTCGGGTCATCACAATCTCCCCCTCTTAAACAAACGTTCGTCCTCGAACGGGCTAAGATTCACTTTGAACTCATCCAATCACTGATTGCGCATTTCCAACACACATCCGCGGGTGATCCCATGTTACCAAACCACGTAAGCCTGACGACACCACCACAACCGCAATTTAGCTTTTCTATTACTACCGATAAGCCTCATACCTCAATTTCTGACCTTCTACTCATTTCCAAAATACCCGATTTTAAATCCACATCCGACATTAGCCCCAACCATCTGCATTAACTCATGACTATACCCATAAGGCACGACCACACAATATGGCACATCACACATAGGCTCATAATAACACTTGGGTCGCAATTGTTGCCCGAAATCAACTCAGCATTGGCAATTAGCTTCATATCCGATAGAACTATATTCCCAAACTCCATCACACTTATAATAAATCAAGAAACACGAAGACTTCATAACCTTGACACCCAAATCACCACGCCACAACTAACACCACCGGGCACACACCCCGCAAGATAAAACTCAAGGAGCACAAAACGAAAATGACTGAATATGAAAGGAGAAACACATAAGGAAACTATCAAACCAGCCTGACAGGCACGACTCTCTATCAATTCTAACTTACACAACAACATAACAAGGAAGGAACTAAAGCACATGAACAAATCACAATGATACCATCCTGATACAATTTCCACTACGGTACTCAGCCCGATCCAAACATATCACAAATATCACGAGGACCTCGCCCTCAACTCTGAATCACATTCCAAAAATATATCATGCCAATTGAAATTCCTCCACTAATTCATCTCACCTGATAAAAATCATAATGCTAGCTGATCTCACATCTCGATGGAGTATCAAAATCATAACTCGTAAACAAAAATACTTTGGAATCACATCAAACTTACCGTACTGGACAACAGGAATTTACTACTGGTCTCACATCTCTCAATACTGAATAGAGACAAACAATAGACATGGGCTACTACTCACAGAATCTACCAACAGGAGCAAACACAAAAGTAGAGTGCAAAGCATGAAACTTACTCATAAACAAAATAACAGTGAGGGAACTCGTCCAGACCAGCAGAGCTATAATGAAATACAAATGGTGCCCCTATGTAATAAAAAAACATACTTGTACTATAACATCTGGCACAACGGCCTCCAGCCTACTATACGAAACACATCAACGGGCCGGGCCGGGCCTCTCCCTCTTGGGCCCCCTCTACTAGCCTGAGTGCCCTGCTATAACACATCTGCCCGGAGCCTGGGACAATCTCTCATCCTGTGGCTGATATCTCCACACTCAAAACAACCTCTCTGCTGACGTGGTTGTGGAAATTGCGCGACCTGAGTACTCTGAGACCCATGAGTACCTGAAACCCCATGCGAAGCCGACAATGCAAACTGAACTGGCTGACCCATAAAACCTCTACCGTGTCGTACCCTGCCTCCATAATAAGGACTAGTAAATCTCTCCGGCCCACGAGGCCTCCTCACCTCTCTACCCTCTCTCTCCTGACCTCGTATGACATCTCTATAATAGTCCCGCCTGTCGTCTCTCTCACGATCCAGCATGCCCTCAACTCTTCGAGCAATCCTTACCACCTGCTGAAATGAAACATCCGACTCTAACTCCCGATCCATACTAAACCGATATCACGCCTGAGGCCCTCGACAAATCTGCGAACACGCTCTCTAACTGTAGCAACCAAAGTAGGTGCATGCCTGGCCAAATCACTGAACCTGACAGCATACTTTGATACTGAAATTGTGCCCTGGCACAGCCACTCAAACTCCGCATGCCATGCATCTCGGAGGGACTGAGGTACAAACTCACTCAAGAACATCTCTGAAAACTGACCCTATGTGAATGAAGCTGACTCGGCCGGGCTACCCAACTCATATGCCCGCCACCACTGATAAGCTTCTCCCCTGGGTTGGAACGTAATGAAATCAACCCCGCTCGTCTCCACAATACCCATAGTACGAAGAATGCGGTGACACTCCTCCAGGAAACCCTGGTCATCATCTGTCGCCAATACACTGAAGGTAGGAGGGTGGTACTTCTTATACCTCTCGAGTCTAAGTTGTTCCTCCTCAGATGTTGTTGCCCTAACCACGGGCGGAACTGGGATCCCAGGTTGTGCTTCCATGACACCTGGAACCTGACCAACCTGATCTCGCTGCTCCGGGGTAATGGGCGACAGGAGTCTGAGCTCCTCCCCCGCCCTGTGAAGTAGCTGGTGCACCCGGAATCCATCCCGCCTGAGTTAAGGTACCAATCACATCCCAAAACTGTGCCAAGGTCTCCTGAAGTCCGGGTGTAATAATAGGCGCCTTCAGTCCCCCAACTGGAACTGTCAGAGGCTCCTCAACGGCTGCTCTGGCAGGTTCTCTAGCTGCGGCACTTGCCCCTCATCGACCTCTGTCTCTACCCCTGTCCCTGGCGGCATCTGCTCCGGGGGTAACATCCTGAGAATCTACAGCTCGCGTCCTCACCATCTGTGAGAGAATGGAATGATAAATTTCAAACTTCAAGATCAATGAACTCGCACGATAGGAAAGAAGGAAGTGAAATTATCCTAATAATTCTGTAGCCTCTCGAAGATAAGTACAGACGTCTCCGTACCGATCCGCAGGACTTTACTAAACTCGCTTATGACTCGTAGCACCTATGAACATAGGGCTCTGATACCAACTTGTCACGACCCAAATTTCCCTCCGTTGGGTATCGTGATGGCACCTAGTCTTAAGGACTAGGTAAGCCTAATATTCAGGAATAACAACAATAATAAATAGAATCTAATACCTTTCTGAAATAAATAATTCTTTACACAAATTATATTCCCAAAACCCGGAAGTACAAGCCATAAACTTTTAAGAATTTACACTAAAACTCAAAAAAAAATACCACTGTTCAGAAATAAGTGCAACAGTGCAAACAAAAAATATAAGATGGTGACTCTGAAATCGCGAACGCCGAAACGGTTTTACCTTGAATCTCCACAACAGCAACCGCGCTACTATCAATCACTCGGCCGGCTATGCGAAAACCTGGAATCTGCACAAAATGTGCAGAAGAGTAATATGAGCACACCACAGCGGTGCCCAGTAAGTATCAAGACTAACCTTGGTGAAGTAGTGACGAGGACTAGTCAAGACACCCACTGGTCTAATAAAAACTGAACAAGTATCAATATCGGAATCAAGGAAATAATGATATACACATAAAGGCTACACCATATAGCTAACAAGACAGTGCTTCGATAAAGAAGGAAAACAATAAGTATCAGTGGAAACCATGACGTAACACAAAGACTGAATAGAACACAGAAAACCCGGCATGTAAATATGCAACACGAGCACGTAATGACTCAACAACATCAACCACTTCTATATTAAATTCATAGTCGTCTCCACGAGGTTCCGAACCTCGGACAAATCATCATTTACGCGTCCCAATATCCGAACCCTAACACTTGGCATCTTGCGCCCTCATTTGAGTACTAACTGCACGGACGACTCACGTGCCAATTGGGTCATTCCCACCCTTACGGTAAGCAGAACAAGAGTATCTATACTTGACAACCACAAGGAGTCCTGAATCCATTAGTAGTACTTAACTACGTGTATGCTTGTGCAGGTGTCCTAACATGATTTCAACAATCAATAGACATAAGGAAAACAAAAGGGGAAACACGTACATTTTCATCTCATAAATTACCACACGAATAAACTCACACGGTAAGTGTTCCAGTACACAATATCAACAACAAGGAATTCCCCCTAGGCCAACATAATTATCACAAACAATTCCTGCCATAGCCCACCTTGTCACGCCACGTGTGCAATATTAAAGTATATGCCCGCCTTGTTTCGCCACACGTGCATAAACATGTTCCCACCTTGTCACGCCACATGCGCAACACTCAATCTTGTATCCTGTCTTATCACGCCGCATGCGCAATATCAGTAGTAAACACAGCACAACAAAAACGTCATGCAAATCCCCATATCAATAACCGCACGGCAAAAACCTCGTGCATCACCACAACCAGTACAACAACAACAATAACACGAGCAACAGTTCGGAATACAATTAATACATTAACTCAATAACCTTCGATCACAAGATAGGCAAAACTAGTTCACGAGAAATAAACATAATAAGGAGAGCTAGGCATATTAAGAAATCACTCCACAAGGAAGGAAAATAGCATGTAACAGTCGCACCTAATTACACGGGTGAACAACAAGAAATCAACACAAATCCGATAACTCCATATAAGGCAAGTCACGAAGGTATAGAATATCTAAACCTCCTTTAAGGTTGAGCAGTTACGAGAATATTCAACAATTTCCACTTAAGGACAAGCAGCAAAGAATAATCATAACTTNCTAAGGACACTTCATACTCGGCGAATATAAGGATCTAAGATTCCTAAAGGGTCCACATTCCGCAAATAATTCCGAGCATGAGCTCGTCACCTCGCGTACACGGACTACAATCAACATAGAAGACTCAAATCCTAAGGGGTAATTCCCCACACAAGGTTAGGCAAGATACTTACCTCAAAGACGACAACCCGGTACTCAAAAATAGACTTCTCGGGCGGGAAGGCCTCCGGACGGCTCAAAATCAACTAAAACAACTTCAAAATACATATAAAACGTATAAGGAACGATTCCGAATAATAAAGTTTCAATCTTTGCAAATTTATAAAAATCGACCCAAAAGTTGACCCCCGGGCCCGCACCTCGGAACATGACAAATTTTAAAAATTCCGATTACCCATACCGATACGAGTTCACCCATACCAAATTTATTCAATTCCGATAACATTTGTTCATTCAAATCATGAAGTTTTCTTTCAAAACCCACAATCCCCTCACCCCAAAACACAATTTAAATGATAAAAACAAGAACTAATTCATGAAATATATTTAATTCTAGTGAAAGAACACTTACCCATTCGATTGGTGTAAAAATCCCACAAGGAATCGCCCAAAACCGAGTTCTAGAAGTCAAAATATGTTTAAAATGGTGAAACCTCCGATTTTGGAAACTTATAATCTGCCCAGGTTTTTAAAGCATCGCGATCGCGTGAAATTGTTTGCGATCACGTAGAGGAAAAATATCACAGGTCAAAAATTCTCTACGCGGTCGCGGAATAGCTTATGCGATCGTGTATAAGGAGTATGCTAGCTTCCGCGATCGCGGATGGATTCCTGCGAACGCGTAGAAGAAAAACTGGGCATTTCAAATTTACACTATGAGATCGCGTCTAAGGCCATGCGATCGCATAGAAGGGAGGGACAGCAGACATAACAACAGCAAAAACCAGATTTTTTTCTCAGTTTCAACACCCCGACGCCTATCCAAAACACACCCGAGCCCTCATGGCTCAAAACCATATATGCACACAACCTCTACAACATCCTACGGACTTATTCGAGTAATTATACCACCAAAATATCATCAAAAACAACTAATTAAACCCCAAAATCAATGAAATTTTTAAAACTTCTTTAAACTTCATTTTTTCCATTTTTTATCCGAATCACGCCAAACGAAGTCCGTTTATTTCCAAATTTCACAGATAACACATATAAAACTTGTTGAACTTGTTCCGGGCTTCGGAACCAATATACGGGCCCGATACCACAGGTTTCACCTCAAATTTCATTTTCAAAAACCTTTATATTTTTCAGAAAACAATTTTTCTTTAAAAATTCATTTCTCGGACTTGGGACCTCGGAATTCGATTCCGGGCCAATTCCCATATTTTTCTACGGACTGTCCGATCACGGGTCCGGATCCGTTTACCAAAAACGTTGATTGAAGTCAACTTTATTCAAATTTCTAATACAAAATTGTCATTTTTATTAGTTTTTCACATAAAGGCTTCCCGGCTACACGCTCGGGCTGCGCACGTAAATCAAGGTGAGATAGAAGGAGGTTTTCACGACCTCGAAATACAAAATTAGCTAGAAATATACGAGATGACCTTTCGGGTCATCACAGTTACGTAAACGTATACACAATTTTAACAAAAAGAGTATTTTTTAGGCACTAGAAAATATTATTTTTCGTTCAAAGTTACGCGAACGTATACTTTGATTGTTATTATGTTTTTTAAATTCGTACTATGTCCACTATCTAAGGAATGAGTCTAAATATTTTGCTATGCTTGCAAAGGTCATTTTACTAAGCCCCACTAGTCTAAGCAAGAAGTAGTTCTAAGGATAAGTTTTAGGGTCATGGCCGAATCTGGCCCAATTTGTAATTAGCACCTTAGGACAACCTATTTTGTTTAATCTCTAAATATTATTATGAATGGGCTGTCGCACATATGATATCAAATGATATTAGAAAATGCAGGAGTAAGAAAATAAGGAACTTAAACGACACTAGTTAAGACATTCAACATGGTATAATCTTATTTTTCAAAGCTATTTATTGCCATTTCATGCTTTGCGATAAAAGAGGAATGCACTGAACAAACAAACAATTTCAAGTTCTGTTTTCGTTTGTAGTGGTCATTGATATGAGCAAAAAAATCTAGTGAGGAGCACGTCGAGCAATTGGTAAGGGCTGACTGTTGATTTTATTAAATCATATTCCTATAAAGAGAATCAAATTGCTTTGATCAAAATCTGGCCATTTTTATTAGTCATCCTTCAACATGTTTTAATGACCTTTAAACAGAATTAATCTGAACCTGAAGCTACATATATATGTAAAATTGTACCTAAACCAACCATAAGTTCCGGATCAATAAAAAGAATGAGAAACAAATCTGAATACAGATTTTAATAGAGTCATGTTAACCCGATTTCAGACTAAATCAGATTGTACCAAAACACAATACCAAGATTTTGGGGCTTTTGTACCCTTTAGGGCCAATAGCCTAGGGTTCAGCTAGGTTCAGGCCTTAATCGGCCATTTAACAGTCTGGCCCATTCTATATACAAATTAACAAAAATACAGCATACTGACAGTCCAGTTTTGTTTACAACGGTTCTAAAAATAATAGATATATTTTTCATCAATGTTCAACTGCAAAATACAAGTTTTCTTAAAAAATATACAGCATATTAAATGACAGTAAGGGTCCTAGTCTATTGTTGCTTCAGACCTACTCAATCAACATATACTCTTTCTTAGCCAAAGCCAAACAGAACACCTGCATTCTCAAATAGAACCAAAAATTTGCATTTTTAGAGTGAATTTGACCTAACTAGTGGTCAAATTCACCTCTATAATGCTATTTCATGTGACCTCATATTCTTACAAAGATTAGGACCATTAAAACACAAAGCCTAAATAAACTGAAGCTGAAATGCATATACATCATTTAAATCAAACAAAGGTGAATCAACATGGCACTAAATCTGAATTTTAAGCGTGTATAAACATCTCAACTCATAGAAGCTGAAATTCATAGTAAAACTCATACAAACACTGATATTTAAGCAGGATTTCAGACAGAAATTCTATTTAATACAAGGTAAAAGTTACATACCTTAAAATGTAAAAAAAAAAACAGCAAGGAAAAAATTTGACCAAATAAAGGTCAAGAAAATCAAAGCTATTTGAAGCTTAATGCAGCAACAGGACCAGCAATAAGAAAACCCAGAAAATGATAGCTTGAATACCAAAGATTTTAGTAAAAATCAGCCAGAAAAGTAGTTTTCCCGGAAAGAAAACACAGCCCCAAGAAGACCAATTTTAGACTGTTTTTTCACTCATGATTTCAATATTTTTTCCAGTATTTTTCTATTTTTTCTTCAGAGTAATAGAACAATATTTTCAGTGTGATAATGTGTGTTCAGGTGTGTTTCAGGTCTGTAGGTGTAGGTGTATTTTTGAGAGAATAATGTAGTCTATTTATATAGAGTTTAGGGGTAGCATCTTTTAGGGAATATACATTATCTATTAAGCTGAAATAGTACAGGTGCAGCTGTCCATTCTTATCCCTTTGTAACAGCTAGGTGAGCTGTACCTCTTTCTAGAAGGTTCTATTATTTACAGCCTTGTTTTATTTTAAGAAATTACTGTTTTTAACCTAAATTATCTGATTTTGTGCTTTTCAGATTTTGTTTTTGGTATTTATCCTAATTCTAGAAGTTTCTTGGGTTGTTACACCCAAGATTCTTCAATTGAAGTTCCTAAACTACCCTTTAATACCTTTAGAATTACTCTTTCAGTATTTAAGGTTAAGGGTTAGGTTATTTATCAAGTGTTAACTAATTTCATCCTAATTGATTGATTAGGCTAATAGTTAAACCTTAATGAAGCTGAATTTAGACTAACATTTGATCCTAAGTGAGCTACTTTCAGAATTTAGGTTAGATTAATTGAAGTAAACTTGTTAACTTAGTAGTAGGAAGCTTAATCTTCTTTAGTAGTGAGGTTAGATAATTCTAAAAAATTAATTGAATCTTAATTTGTTTTAGGACTTAGGTTAATTAATGAAAATAGTTAAGTTATTAGACTTAGTTAATTATCCTATATTAAGACCTAGTCCTTAGTTTCAAACCTAAGCATAACCAGTCGGGTGCAATTAATTCTCTATTACTTAACCAAATCAGAACCCTAATTAATTCACTCATAACTACTAAATCAATTAAATTATGTGGAAGACTAACATGGCGTCTTTAGGACAGTGCAGATGCAAATTTTTCCCTGAGAGTTAAGATTAGATTGACTTAACACTATAAATCAATAATTAATTAAAGGTAGTTGGTTAATTTAAGTGACCATCCTAATACATGTGGAATTAAACTAAGATAGAGGCTGGTTAATTAATCCTCATATATAACACATAAACTAATCTAGGGGAAGAAAAAACTGAAGGGAAATCTGAGATCCTAAGCTGAAACTAAAATCGATTAAATCATACATAAAGAAATGCTCACGATTAAAATTATAGCAGCATGAGAATTAGGTAGGCGTATAAAACCCTAAGTTATAGTCAAATTGGGTGAGTCATGATTACTAAAATCAGACTACAACTAAACTTGAACGGTCATTAATCAACTAAAGTGAATCGAGGTTCAATCCAGACCTATAACAACCAAATCAAGGGTCTAAACCTAAAATATTCAACCATGATGAGTAAATCAACACCCCTAAGCAATTAGCCAATCATTTTTAGAAGCAGACACAGTTTGAGAAGGAATATGGAAAAACCCTATTGAAATAAAAACTAATTAATTCATGCATTCGAATCAACATTTAGAGAAACAAAGTCCAGACCAATTAGCTCTAAATATCTGAAATAAAACAGACAACCTAAGACTACAACAAACAATTTTTAACACATAAATGATTAAGACGAGAGAAGGAGAGTACCAGTAGATTAGCACAAGTTTGGCCGGATTCTGGTGGCTCGCCAGAGTTTGGCCGGACTCCGGCAAGGCTCGAAAATGGTCCAAACCCACATGAATCGATAGCTCTCAACAAGAGATGTCGACTCATGTTGGTTTGAGCCATTGGGGTCTTGGGATCGGCTGGAATCAAGTTTTTAGGGTTTCCGTTTTTCAGATCGGAAATTAGTCTTTTTTTGGTGGGGTTTTTGGAGGAACGGAGGTTAGGAGGTGATTGAGGAGGAGGAGAGGATTACCTGGTACAATTTTGGGACGGTTTGGAGAAGCTCTGCCGCCGGTTGCGGTGATATATGGCAGGGGGAATTAGGGCGGCTAGGGTTTTGGGTCTGGGGAGGGAGGCGATAGTGAAGGGTGTATGGGAGAGTGAGTTTGAGGGGGTATGGGGGGTGTTAGGACATTTATATAGAGGGGGGAGTGAGTTGTGGACCGTTGGATTAAAACGATCCAGCGGTTGAGGTTGATAGGAGATAAAACGGGGTCGTTTTGGGTAAGTGGGGTTTGGACGCGTTATGGGGGAATTGGGCTGGGGTGAGTGTATAGAGAAGGGGTTTGGGCCTGGGTAATTTTGGCCCAGGTCCGATTTTAACCCTCCCATGACCAATTAACTTAATTAGTTAATTAACACTAATTTATATTAAAATTTAAAAATGTAGTAACTAATTTTAACTTTGTTTTTGTCTAATTATAAATTAATTATTGAGTTAATTAAGAGTAACACTATTTAATTTAAGACTCCTAATTGTTTAAAGAATAAATTCCGCAATTTTGTTAGAAAAAAATGATTAAATTAAGAATTTAATCATTAAATCCACATTATATCAAATAATCACCTTTTCGTTATCATTTATTTCAATCAATTGCAAAAAATGTATTAATTAGCTCTAGTTCTAGTTTAAATCTTAATTAATGAGTACATTAAAAGGTGAAATTGTTAGTTAACATTTGTAATTATTTGAAGGACAATTTTCCGTAATTTTCAATAAAATAATTGAGGTTATACACCTAATTATGCAATTTTTAATCATTTATAAATTTTGAAGGACGAATTATGATTATGCAATGCAAAAATAATTCACAAGTAACACTGAAATTCAACAAAAATTTATAAAACTAATTAATTTATTAAATTTTTGTAGGAGTATATAGTAGGTTAAAAATTACATGCTCACAATATGTACCCCAATATGTATTCTGCTACGACGTCTTGGGGTTTGACAACAACAAGCTTCTTTTCTTGAGGAGAATTGATGAACTTATTATAAATTTGTTCAATTCTAGTCTTGAACATACAATCAGTGATAGTAAACCTTATCTTGTTGTGGGGGTCATACTTTCCTCTTTTCCTCAATTAGTACATTATAACATCAATGTGCTGCAACAAAAACAAATTGCATTTATTTTATTCATTATTAAAAATTATCTACAAAAATCTACAAAATAACTACAATTTTATTTGTTTTTAATCATTATTATAAATTATCTACAATATATATACAAAATAAGTACAATTCCGTTTGATATTACGCATTAATACAAATTATCTACAAAACATCTACAATATACCTACAATTCAGTTTGTTATTAAGCATTAATATAGAATATCTCCAAAATATCTACATTATAACTACATATATTGGGGATGGCACTATAACAGTGTTATAGATACACAAAAAAAATGTTCAACAAAATAACTACATATTTTGAGTATGAGTTTACCGAGTCGTTGAGGACTTGTACAGGGTGTGCCAGAGTATAGAACCACTCCTTCTTATCAATCTTTTCCACTCCAAGATCAAATCATGGCTTAATTTGGTTATCTTTTATAGAATACAGAGCCTTCCTCCTATTTAAACAAATAGAAATTACAATAGATGTGTTGAATGAAGTGGATATCTAAAAGATGAATACTGGAATCAAAGGGTCAAATTGTGTAAACTAACCTCTTTGAAGTTGTGTCGGTACTAAGGTATAACCACTTGTTGAATTCTTCCAACAACTCAGGATCAATATCTTGACCAACAACACTAGAAAATGGGTGCTTCATGTGAAAAATTTGAAGTCCAACCGAAGTGCTGCCACCAGAATTGTATAAAGGGAGAAATGGTGATCGGGCATGCTTTCCAGACTGCCTTGTTATACCTTGATACACAGGTGTTGTTTCATCTTGGTTAGGCTCGCCGAACTTAACCAACTGGGAGAAGTTATCTAGCAGCTCAAAATCATCAAGTGTAACCTCCTTCTTCTCACCTCTGGAGTCGTCCAAATCACCTACATTTACATACTCGGCTTCTTCACCTACATTAACATCTTCTTCATTCTTCTGTTCTCCTTGAATGGTTACTGTGACTCCGTGAATTGGAGATTGTGCATTCATATCTTCCCTCACTGTTACTGTCACGATCCAAATTCCCAACCTTAGTGATCGTGATGGCGCCTAACACTACACTTGCTAGGCAAGCCAATGTTAGAGTTCGATTAGCTATTTTTACTTTGATTATCCATTTAAATATAATAAATTAAATTTAAAGTAAACTTAATCTATTGGTTTTCAAAGAATAACTCCAAATATAAAATAATAAACAAATAAATAACCCGAGCCGAACTAATTATATAAATCACTCTAAGACTACCCCAGGGTCTGGTGTCACAAATCACGAACTACTAAAGAATACTACAATTAATGGGCTGAAAGAAATAATATAACTGTTTTAGGAAAATTATAAAACATTCTCTACGAACTAAGAGAAGACTCTCGGGATCTGCGAACGCCGGTAGATATATCTCGTGTCTCCGGATAATGAATAGCGGCTACTAAAAATCTCTACTGCTGGCCGGTAACTGGATTTGAACAAAAGAGTGTAGAGTGTAGTATCAGTACAACCGACCCCATGTATTGAGTAAGTGACGAGCCTAACCCCGACGAAGTAGTGACGAGGCTAAGGCGGGGAAATTATAACTTAACCTGCGACAATATATGTATATAATAAAGTAATAAAATAATTTTACGCAAACAAGAAAATATAAAATGAAACAATAAATAAAATGACTCAGTCGCCTATTCCAGGCCTCAGCTATCACCAAAATCTCACACAAATTTTCAGAAGAATTTCCAAGGTTATGACTTTCAAAATAGCCGTAAGTACGGAATACGAAAGATAATATAGTAAAACAGTAAATTCTTTTCAAATCTGTAAGCTTCAAATCCTTGAGTTTCAGAACCAGTAAAATATCATTGAAATTCAGTAAAACACAAGTATCCTCCCTTATCACAGTCATATATTTATTTTTTCTCTGTCCACCCTTATCGCAGTCATATATATTTCCCCTGTCCACCCTTATCACAGTCATATATATTTTTCATGTCCACCCTTATCATAGTCATATATATATTTCCCCTGTCCACCCTTATCACAATCATATATATATTTCCCTGTCCACTCTTATCACAGTCATATATATATATATATATATATATTTCCCTGTCCGCCCTTATCACAGTCATATATATTTCTCATATCCACCATTATCACAGTCATATATATTTGTATATTTATCAAAAACTTTCACAATTCATGTCAAGCCTTTCATTACACTTTTATATCAACGATTGTAAAAAGAAAATTGTACTTCTCATAAATGCATATTATCACAAAAATAGAATCAGCAAAAATACATACACACACACACACACACACACACACATATATATATATATATATATATATATATATGTGTGTGTGTGTGTGTGTGTGTGTGT
>ML389140.1:57438-95259 GCA_005239525.1 Nicotiana knightiana
ATGTACAAACATGGTCAACTACAAGACAATATGCAATCACAATCTCCAGCGAACTACAAAATGCATGTAACAAATGTGAAAACATGAATGACTATTTGCTTTATAAGTATATCAAGAATATGGACTCTGGAATCAGTACGACTCTTTCAATTCACAACAACTTGCCTCAAGCATCCCATTTTAAGATCCTAAATTACTCAACGGAATCAAGCACCATCTTAAGCTAACCAGATTATGGTAGACTAAGAGAAGCATATATACTCAGTGCATACCTAGTAGCATTTCCCTCTTCTTTACGTGAGGATCTCTCTATAAACCAAGGAATACACTAATACTTTTCCAAAAAAAATTGCAACCAGACTTAACAGTAAATTAACAAGCCAAGTAATCATAGAATTAACAATGGACATGAAAGTTATAACTCGAGCAATTAAATTGGAAATGGGGAGGGGATCATGTAAGCAGACAATTTGGAGGTGCATAGATACTCATCACCTCACCTATACACCACTCACATGCAGTTTCACATAACAATTTAGTTGGGGATTCCTATTCGCTCAAGTCAAGGTTAAACCAAGCACTTACCTCAACGTCGCAGACCACTCACTGTTCAATTATAGCTTTTCCTCTTGAATTCACCTCCAATACACTCGAATCTAACCATAATTAACTTAATATAAGTAATTAATGCTAAAGAAACTAACTTTACTGAAAATTATAATTTTTCCTAAGTTTTCTCAAAAAAAGTTAAAACCCGACCCTGGACTCGCTTGGTCCAAACTCGGGGTTCGGACCAAATCACGTTTACCCATTCACCCCCGAGCCCGAATATGCAGTTAGTTCCGAAATCCGACCTCAATTCAAGGTAAAGATTCGATTTTGACAAAATTCCCTAGTTCTACCCAAACCGTCAATTTTTATCATGAAAATTCTTGATTTTTGATTTAAAAGTGATGAAAAACATTGGGTAATTGAAATATAACAAAAAAACGAGTAGAGAACACTTACCCCAATCCTTATGGTGAAAATCTCCCAAATCCGAGCTCCCCAACTCAAAATATGACCGATTGAACAAACCCTAATTTTATATATTTTTCTGCCAGCTATTTTACCTCGTATCTCATACCAAACGATCCCGAAACTAGATTTTTATGTCCAATGGTTTCCTTGTGAAATTCTGTTCAAGTTAGGCTTTTGAATCACTCAATTTTACCTTATAATGAATGAGAAATGTAGGTTTTAATATTTGCAAATAGTGTAGATATTTAAATACACCGTCAGTGGTAATTTCGTAATTAATCTGGCAACCTTAGTAAAATGACCATAAAATCCTCATATGATGTCCAAATTCAACGATTCTTTTTGATACGGGTCCGTAATTACGATACGGATCTAATACTTCATTCAAAACATAAATCGGAGCTCATTTGTTCAATATGATATCATTCATGCTTGAAGAAACGACGTCGAAGAATAAGAAAGAACGAGTGCAACACAACCCAAACCTATTCGGAACTCACCCGAGCCTTCGGGGATCTAAACCAAACATACATGCAAGTATAAAAATATCATACGGACTTGATCGTGTGATCAAATCATGAAAATAACATGTAAAACTATGAATTAAACCTCAAAACTCATCATATTTTTCAAGAACACTTCAATTTCACTATTTCTTAATCGGACGTCTGAATCACGTCAAATAAACTCCGATTCTCACCAAACTTCACAGTTAGTATTCAAATACTATACAAAATCTGTACCGGGCTCCAGAACCAAAATACGAGCCCGATACCAATGGTTTCAAATATTAATACTTTTCTTTATTTCATTAATAGTTCAGCAAAACAATTTCTTTCAAAAATTGATTTCTAAGGCTTGGGACCTCGGAATTCATTTCTGAGCATATGCCCAAGTCCCATATTTTACTGCGGACCTCCCGAGATCGTCAGAACATAGATCCGGGTCTGTTTACTAAAACTGTTGACTCAAGTCAACTAAAACCAAATTTTAATTCTAAAAATTATTATTTCTTATATTTTCACATAAAATCTTTCCAGTTTCACGCCCAGACTGTGCACGCAAATTGAGGTAATTAAAATTAGTCTTTTATGGCTAATAATCCTAGAACAGAGTCTAAATTCATAAAATTACCCCTTGGGTCATCACAATCTCCACCTCTAAAACAAACGTTCGTCCTCGAACGGACATAGAAGATTACCTGAATTTGCAAACAAGTGTGGACATTTACTCTTCATGTCCGACTTGGAATCCCAAGTAGCTGCCTCAATAGCGTCGGAGGACTCCGTCTCAGGCCTGGATGGAAATGCATATAGTCGGGGTTGGGCCCCTCCACCCTGAACCACACCTCTGGGAGGACCTCCACCTCTAGCGGGGTGACCTCCAACTCTAGCTTCTTGGCCCCTACCCCTTGCTGGCTGGGAAAGTGGTACTGCAGATGGTGCCGGAACTATGGCACGAGAACCCTGATGTTGAAACTGATTACTTGCATATTTCGGACAAGTCCTCCGGACATGCCCAAATTCACCATACTCGAAACATCCCTCCTGATAAGCATGCTGACCCGAACGAACCGGTTGGCCACGATGAAAACTCTGCAGATGAGGTTCTCTAATAGGAGCTGAAGGAGAACTGTAGACTGGCTGAGCAGGAGAAGGCAGATAAGAACCACGACCACCTAAAGTACCATGTGAAGCCTGTAGTGCTGAATGAAATGGCCCGGAAGAATGGCCTCTGCTAAATGAAGTCCCGCCTCCAGATGAGGCACCACTGAAACCACCGGAATGGTGAGGTCTATTGTCAGACCCCTGACCTCCCATCTCGAGAACAAACTCAACCCTCCTAGCCACATTAGTTGCATCCTGCAACGAAATCTCGGACCCTCTCTCCTTGGCCATCTGCAACCTGATGGGCTGAGCAAGGCCCTCAATAAACCGTCTGACCCTCTCTCTCTCTCTATAGGCAACAAGAGGATAACATGTCTAGCCAAAATCCACGAAACGAGTCTCATACTGGGTCACGGTCATACTGCCCTGCTGTAGTCTCTCAAATTGACGACGTTTCTCCTCTCGAGTAGTAACAGGAAAAAACTTCTCCATAAAGAGATGAAAAAAATGATCCCAAGTCAAGGCAGGAGACCCAACTGGTCTAGTCAACAGATAATCCCTCCACCATTTCTTGGCGGAACCAGTCATATGAAAAGCAGCAAAATCGACCCCATTGGTCTCGAAAATACCCATATTATGCAACACTTCATGACAACTATCCAGATATTCCTGAGGGTCCTCTGAAGTAGCACCACTGAAGTGAACAGGGAAAAGTTTGATAAACCTGTCCAGTCTCTACAAAGCATCTGAGGACATGGTTGCCCCATTAACGGGCGGCACTGCTGCAACTGGCTGAATTAACCCAACTGGATTGGCTACTAGGGTCTGAACCTGAGGAGTAGTCTGAACCGAAGTGTGGGTATCAGGAGTTTGGACCCCTCCTCCAGCCTGAGATACGGCTGCTGCAACAGGGAATGTGCCAGTGTGGGCCACACTATCCATAAGTCCCACTAAACGGACCAAAGCATCCTAAAGAACTGGGGCAGCAATAAACCCCTCGGCGACCTGGGTTGGTCCCGCTGGAACGGTCTGAGTTTGAACCCCCTCATTAATCTCGATCTGAGGTTCCACAACTGGGGTTGCTGCCTGAGCAATGGGCTGAGTCCTGCCCCTGCCTCGGCCTCGACCTCTGCCCCTAGTGGGAGCTGCTGCTGCTGGAGGACTGGAATGTTGGTCAGCGGAAGAGGAAGCACGTGTTCTCGCCATCTGCGAGAGAATAGAAGAATCCAATCAGTATTTGAGATGACAAGAATCGCACGATAGAATAGAAATAAAATGGAGTTGTTTCCTAATTCAATAGCCTCTGAGAGATAAGTACACACGTCTCTGTACCGATCCTTCATACTCTACTAATATTGTTCGTGAATTGTGAGACTAAGAAACCTAGTGCTCTAATACCAACTTGTCACGACCCAAATTCCCAACCTTAGTGATCGTGATGGAGCCTAGCACCACACTTCCTAGGCAAGCCAATGTTAGAGTTCGATTAGCTATTTTTCCTTTGATTATCCATTTAAACATAATAAATTAAATTTAAAGTAAACTTAATCTAATGATTTCCAAAGAATAACTCCAAATATAAAATAATAAACAAATAAATAACCCGAGCCATGAACTAATTATATAAATCACTCTAAGACTATCTCAGGGTATGGTGTCACAATTCACGAACTACTAAAGAATACTACAATTAATGGGCTGAAAGAAATAATATAATTATTTTAGAAAAATTATAAAACAGTCTCTACGAACTAAGAGAAGACTCTCGGGATCTGCGAACACCGGTAGATATACCTCGTGTCTCTGGATAATGAATAACGGTTACTAAAAAACTCTAATGTTGGCCGGTACCTGGATCTGCACAAAAGAGTGCAGAGTGTAGTATCAATACAACCGACCCCATGTACTGAGCAAGTGCCGAGCCTAATCCCGACGAAGTAGTGACGAGGCTAAGGCGGGGCAATTATGACTTAACCTGCGACAATATATGTATATAATAAAGTAATAAAACAATTCTACGCAAACAAGAAATTATAAACTGAAACAATAAATAAAATGACTCAGTCGCCTATTCCAGGCCTCAGCTGTCACCAAAATCTCACACAAATTTCCAGAAGAATTTCCAAGGTTATGACTTTCAAAATAGCCGTAAGTACGGAATACGGAAGATAATAGAGTAAAACAGTAAATTCTTTTCAAATCTGTAAGCTTCAAATCCTTGAGTTTCAGAACCAGTAAAATATCATTGAAATTCAGTAAAACACAAGTATCCTCCTTTATCACAGTCATATATTTATTTTTTCTCTGTCCACCCTTATAGCAGTCATATATATTTCCCCTGTCCACCCTTATCACAATCATATATATTTCCCCTGTCCACCCTTATCACAGTCATATATATTTTTCTTGTCCACCCTTATCACAGTCATATATATATTTTTCCCGTTCACCTTTATATATATATATTTTCCTGTCCACCCTTATCACAGTCATATAAAACGAGTAGAGAACACTTACCCCAATCCCTATAGTGAAAAACCCCCAAATTCGAACTTCCCAACTCAAAATATGACCGAATGAACAAAACCTAGTTTTATATATTTTTCTGGTAGATATTCTGCCTCGTTTCTCGTACCAAATGATCCAGAAACTCGATTTTTATGTCTCCAATGGATTTCTTGTGAACTTCTGGTCAAGTTAGGCTTTTGAATCACTCAATTTAACCTTATAATGAATGAGAAATGTACGTTTTAATATTTGCAAATAGTGCAGATATTTAAATACGCTGCCAGTGGCAATTTCGTAATTAATCTGAAAAAACTGACAACCTTAGTAAAATGACCATAAAATCCTCATACGATGTTCAAATTCAACGATTCTTTTTGCTACGGGTCCGTAATTACAATACGGATATAATACTTCATTCAAAATAGAAATTGGAGCTCATTTGTTTAATATGATATAATTCATGCTTGAAGAAACGACGTCGAAGAATAAGAAAGAACGAGCGCAATACAATCCAAACCTATTCGAAACTCACCCGAGCCCTCGGAGATCTAAACCAAACATGCACGCAGGTCTAAAAATATATCGCGGACTTGCTCGTGCAATCAAATCATGAAAATAACATGTAAAACTATGAATTAAACCTCAAAACTAATCATTTTTCTCAAGAACACTTTAATTTCACTATTTCTCAATCGGACGTCCGAATCACGTCAAATAAACTCTGATTCTCACCGAACTTCATAGTTAGTATTTAAATACTATAATAAATCTGTACCGGGCTCTGGAACTAAAATACGAGCCTGATAACAACGGTTTCAAACATTAATTCTTTTCTTTATTTCATTAATAATTCAGCAAAATAATTTCTTTCAAAATTTGATTTCTAAGGCTTGGGACCCCGGAATTCATTTTCGAGCATACGTCCAAGTCCCATATTTTACTGCGGACCTCCCGAGATCGTCGGAATACAGATCCGGGTCCGTTTACTAAGAATGTTGACTCAAGTCAACTAAAACCAAATTTTAATTCTAAAAATTATTATTTCTTATATTTTCACATAAAAGCTTTTTGGTTCCACGTTCGGAATACGCACGCAAATCGATGTAATTAAAATTAATCTTTTTATGGCTAATAAGCCTAGAACTGAGTCTAAATTCATAAAATGACCCCTTGGGTCATCACAATTACATTTAGTATATCTTGCTTAATCGAATAGTAAAAAATTGAAACAAACACAAAAATTTCAGAATACAATTTCATACCTGCATTTTCTTCATCAACTGCACCTTCAAAATGGGAATATAAATCAACATGTGCTGGAAGATTCTCATTACTTTCCATGTCATTCACATGCCTGTTTTTTCATTAAACAATTTGAATTATAATGCATAGTAGTGGCTTGACAGTTTTAGGAGATATGTAGGTATATTATAGAGATCTATATAAATCTGTAGATCTGTGTAAATACACTGTATGTAATTGTAAATATATTGTAGATGTTTTGAAGATATTTTGTAGATATGTTGTATATATGTTGTCGATAACATATAGATAATTTGTAGATAAAATGTAGGTATTTTGTATATACCTGTTTTGCTGCTGCTGGCATGCACTGGTTCTTCATTAGTGCACTGAAATTGTTGATTGTTCTTTTCTTTTGGTTGGTCAGCAATTTTTGTAGAACTCTCAGCAAACTGAAAGTTTTATATTAGTTAGGATATCTACTTTATGAATAACAATATAAATTAGAGGTGACAGAAACAGTTTTGTTAAATGAATAAATTTCAAATATTACCTTGGCATCAATGTTATCGTTTTGATTGTTTATCACCAGCAAAACAGCGTTGATTGATTCATTTAGTAGCACTCGAAGGCTACCTAGTTCTTCAAAGACATCTTTCCTGAAAGATGCAAGATCTAACTCAACCTACATATTAAAAATATAGAGAGTTAGCTTCAAAATCTGGCTTAACATACATTAAAGAACAGATGCAATATTGTGTATACATGTTACCTTCTCAAGACTTCTTTTTAATTTTCTAATTTATTTCAGAATAGACTTCTTGTCCTCTTTTCCAATTGACTCTTTGGGTTCCAATGGAGGAGCAGCAACTTTCGGATCCTCGGAAATGTGTTCAACTTATTCAAGTATGTACTCAACTTTATCAGGCAAAGACATCATAGAAAGCTCTTCAGGTGCTTCAGTTATGTTGGTGAACTGAATGAAATTTTTTTTAGCTTGACTAAGGCAGAATATGTATACAAATTGCGGATAATTTGTATTAAACTGTATATTCATAAATAAAAACCATTTACCTTGATGCATTCAGGTTTGATCATTCTATCTTCAATTGCAGCTAACCATATTTTGTCCTTACTAGTTGACCAGTTAAGTATGCGAGGGAGTGAATTAACAACCCTTATAGCTATATCAGTGTTGACGGTAGAGTAACACTCATACAACCATACTTGCATAGCTAGTGGGAATCCTCGAATGAGATAAGAATGAACAAAAGGATTGAGCATGTGCCTAACTGATTCAATCAACGGTTTGTAAGACTCAATATCCCATGCGTATGTCGCATACTATCTGGAGTCCACCAAATAAAACTTAAAATTGTCGACCAACCCCATATTGTCTTTGTCTGAAGGACAGATGAAGAATTCTATGAGATATAGAATACATAACTTGACTGCATCCTCATCATTTACCCAACTTTTGTTGGTTATAATCTGTTTTAGGTATGACTTCTCAACTTTTTTCTTATTTGAAAAATAACTCCTCATTATCTTACTGTCATAATCCGGAGTGTAACCAAAGTCTGTCCCCTCGGTAAAACATCTAAGACCAGTTATTAAGGCAAACTCTCTCAAGCCAAAATTCAACCTCTGACCCTTTAACTCAGTTGAAAAATAAGAAGCATCAAATGCATTCACTTCATACTTCATTAGAAGATGAATAGCTTGGTTTTGCATATATATTCCGGGGAATTGAAAGCAAATAACCAAAATATGTCTTTTTGAAAAGCTTTAAATTATTTAGAGACAATAACTCTTTAATTTGGCTAGGAATAATGGGGTTGGATAATGTCTGAAACCTAAGGACCCCATAATTAACATTATGATGTGCACAAAAATGTTCATTCTGCACAAAAAATAAATAATCTCTTGTTAGTACAGTGCTTCAATCTAAAAAAATAAAATATCTACATTTGTAATATAATATATCTACAACTACATAATACAGTTAAGAATAAAAACAAAATAACTATATTTTTTTACAATATATCTACAAGTTTAAACAGATTCAGAAAACTACAAATAATCTTAACAATGTAGACAAATAATCTACAAATCACAAAAAACACAAATTATGGAGCCTTTTAAGAATTAAAACAAACAAAAAAACTATTGTTGAAATTACTAAATTCTTACCTTCACCAATGAATGTTGTTAAACATTTTTAGGAGATTTCATAACTTTTTTCTTTTTTGGAGCTTTTACAGTAGGAGACACTTTAGCTTTCTTTGCAGGTTTAATGGCAGGTTCATCTTCTACAAAATCATCATCAAAATCTATCTCTTTGCCTTTCCTTTTCGCTGATTTGATTTGCCTCGAAAATTCATCAGCATCAAAATCATATTTTTGTTTAGTTCTAGCTCCTGCCCTAGCTTGACGAGGGGAAAGCCTATGCTTCTTCTCTTCATTTGCATGGTCTGATTTTTCATGCTTTTTGGGTGAATGTGGTGATAAAATACCCAAATCGAAAGAAGGAACATCTGCTTCTTTAACTTTTTAGGGTTGTTCTTGAAGCTCTGTTTTTCTTCATTGAAAATCTTTGAAGCTGGTCGCTAATGGGTGTATGAACTTTGAAGAATAGTACAAATTTTGATTGATTTTAGAAGAAAGAACTTGCAAATAGACGTTAATGAAGGAGTTACAGATTTTCGCTAGTTTTAGAAGAAGAAATAGTGGGTGATTGAAGAGGAAATCGTGGGGTGTGGTTTGATACGTGGCTGAGGGGTGGGATTTGGAGAAGGACGTCAGGGGAGTGGAAATATACAGTAGAGTTAAATTGGGAGACTAATTAATACCATTAAATCCCCTAAATGTACATAAATGATAAATAGGTATATAAAAGGTAATTATATTAAAAATTAAGCATGAAGGGTAATATAGTTTATTATATGACATATGAATGTAAAAATTCCTATCTCAAATAAGTCTCAGTTTACCAACCTCTAGCTATTAGTCATAAACTTACCAAAACTAGCCAAGCACATAAAAATTGAAAAACTAATAAATAAAATTCTTTCTCTCAAAGAATCACATGTAAAAATCCTTCCATATTTTTAAACGTGATTAACAACATTAGATGCAAGATCGAAAGAAAATTTCATGAATAAGGTAGCAAATAAGGTGAAATATATATATACAATATTCCAAAAATCTAAGCAAAAAAGGAACTTTTTCAATGGGTATAATTGAAATTCATTGAAAACATATAGATAAGTCAATATTCAAAATTTGAGGAAGATTGGAAGTGATTTGGACTGGTTTTGTATCAAAATTCATAATTAAATCGAGTTCAAAAAATTCTTCTGCAACACATGTCTCACACACAGATATATATGTGATATACAATTGATACAAATATGATATATATGTGATATATAAATAATACACAGTATAATTACACATATCATTTTTATATTCAATTTTTACTTCGAATATTCAATTCAAACCACCTTAAAATTTCACCAAATCTACCTCAAAACTGAGATTCAAGCTCCTTAAAAAGTACTCAATCTATTCTAATAACACTCATTCAAAAGAAAGCAAAAATATAACTTTTTTGCTACAAATAACTAATTAACTAATATTTATAATATTTTAAAAATTGACTAATTTTTATAACGAACTAATTATAAATGAACATAGCCGGTTTGAGGAGGGGAGGGGGTAGCGGTTGAGCTAGAATGAATGCTTAAACAATCATTCAATCATTGAGCAATTGGAAGCAAATTATATAAATAAATAGCAAATATATTTTACATTCATAAATTCCAAAGCCAACCTAACCACCCATCCAGCCTGTTCTACCCAACACCAAATCACCGCCACAAATTTTAAAAATCAAAAAAGAAAATTCCTACCCCGAGCTGAATTTTGGTTCGGCGGCTTAGAACCTATCAATTTTATCAGCCTTAACTACAGGATTAGCTTTAGCAATCTCTTCTTTTCCCTTAGATTTGAAATCAAAGGTACAATCATGCTGTTCTGGGTATCTATGGGTCCCACAAAAGGTACTACCACATCTGCACTTGAACCCCACTACCCCTACTTTCCTCCTACAAGTCAAACACCGGTTCGACACCGCCACCTTCGCCTCACTCCCGGCGACCTCCGCTACCGCCACCGCCGCCTTTTCAACGACTGCCGTCGACGACGACGGAACCACTTTTCCGGCCGTTACAACTTGAGGCCTAGATATAACAAGCTTCTTCATCGCTACCTTAGCCATCGTCGCGTGGTCTTCCTTCATCTTATAATCTCTGTAACACTTTGAACAAAGTCCCATCGTCGCCGCCGTGCCGAAAAATCCGCAACCGTTTCCGCACGGTGTTGGCTCCGCCGGCTGGAAGCTGGTACCGTCGTTAAACTTGTTTCCTTCTGAACCCATAATTTAGAAAAAAAATTTCTTTGGTTCACAAACTGAAGCGTCAGAAAGAGAGATTTGATTAGCAGAAAAGAGTAGATTATATGAAACGCAGTTTTTTAGGCGAGTATATATAGAGCTGAGGGGACAGAGGACTATTTTCCAAAGACGGTCGGATTTGGTTAATGACATTAATACCCACAAGACGTGGTCAAATAAAAGTGATGTTAAGGGTATTATTGTAATAATGGACACGGGATAAGCTCGGTTCACACATCCTAGTTCTGGTCACGAAGGGAGAACTACTAATAATCGGAAAAGGAGTCGTAATTTCCAATTGTGTGTGAAAAGATCATAATACCCTTAAATGCGCGTACGAATAATGCCAAAAGAAACGTCGCAATCAAAGGGCTTTGGACTTAGAAAGAAAGGACTGATTCGTCATTGAGTATATAACCAAGTTCGACGAGAAACGGGCAAAAGCAATGATTCCGTGGCCTTTCTAGAAGAATCTTAAAAGTTAAACAGTTGATTCTGCCAGTTTCTGGAACTTTCTGATTAAGAAATTACTTGTTACTCCATTAAGAAAATTAATTCTCCAATTATCAGTTGGTTCAATTATTTTCTCTTGCAACTTGTTAGGATGGTTGATATTTATTGTTTTATAATGGATTGTATTGTATTGCATTGTATTATTTTGCTATATATAATATTTGGATAGATTTTTATTATTTATCGTCGTTCCATGATGTCATGCATAAAAAATATGAAGAATAAACTTGTAATATTATTACAAAAGGTAAAGTATGAGATAATATTTTATTATATAAAAAATAATATAAAAGATAAAATGAGATTATTTAATAATAAAAAGGGCTAAATGAAAGAAAAAATAAGGTAACGACGTGACCACACTAAATAGATCGTTTCATAAAGTGATATATTTCGTCATTACGTAACGACAAATTTAAAATACAATAAATAAAATTTGAATAACAATCAAAATAAATATTATATTTAAAATACCAATATACAAATACAACGAGTAACAACTATTTATATTCTAAGTTATTGAAAAGGAAAGTAGTACGGAGACTTTTGTGACTTCAAGGGAGACTTTTACTATTTTTCGCTAAAGAAAAGGTTTGTTTCGATTAACAATATATGTCTCGAAGATTTTGCATGTGTTTAAGTAAGAGTTTGGACATAAAATAAATAATTTTTGAAAAAAAAATAATATTTGAAGTTAAGTTTGAAAAATAGTATTTGAAATTTAAAATTATTTGGAGATGTATTTTACCTGAAAAAATGTTACACTTTTGTGAGCGAGCAAAAAAGTTTTTTCTGAAAATTTTTAAAAAGTGGTGTTTTTGAAAAATTCATTTTCAAAAACTTGTAAAATTTCATGGACAAATATATTTTTAGGAAAAAAATTCGATTTTTTTTTGGACAAATAGGTCCTAAGTAACTAATTAGAAATTTTCAAACTAAAAGTAGACCAGATCAATATAAGTGACTAATAAAATAAATAATTAATTCCATGCTACTTCTAACTTCTTCTGCGCTGAACTAAAGAAAAAGAGTATTGGATCCTTTGCAAACAGTAATGCAAGTACTATTTACATTACTTTCATAACGGTGAATTTATTACAGTAAAACCTTTACTAATGCCAAGAAATAAAGAGATGGCTCGTCACTGACAATACAGTAAAATGGTTGCGTAAAAGAAGGGTAAAATTGTTACGTAAAAGAAATCTGCACATACCTGTACTGTAAAGTTCTAAGCTTTTTCTTTGATCACCGCCTGAATAAAAATTTGGATGGAGATTAGGTTAAAAAGACGGTGGCTTGTTTTTTACGGCAGAGCCGTGGTTTTCGTAATTGCCTAACTGCTCGGCAAATACACCGTTCTAATTTATGTGAACTTATTTGACTGGGTACGATATTTTAAAAAAAATAAAATTTTAAAATTTATGGTCCTAAATAAGTTAAAAAGGGATTTAGAGTATTTGTGTGATTATAAAAATTTTCATTACGGATAGAATTATAAGTTTAAATTAAATTATTTTCAAATTTTAAAAAAAAAATCATTATTTTTAAAATAGACCAAAAATCTATCTTTATCAGTGTACTCTTATGAGAGGATCAGCCTGAACTGAAACCATAGATATGCTGACAAAGCAAATTTCATTAGAAACTTTGTCCGATCCCATATGGTGGTTGTTACGTTATTATTATACACGTGTGGGATAACAAGCTCTCCCTTGACATTTACGAAAGGAGTAATTGGTAGTGCATAAAATGCACTGATATCAAATCAAAATATCATACGCCTATCTATTACGGACATGGACGCTGGACGCATGCTGAAGTCGAGTTCAAGAGTTATGTTAAGAATTTTTTTTAATATGTATAAATTTGTAGCTCGACTGAATTTTAGTAGTTTTTGTTCTAACAGTATATTTAACTAAGATATTTATTAAATATATATAAATATTAAATTTAAAATTTTAATTTTGCCTGTGATTATGAATGTTTATTTTGTTTTATAATTAACTTAAGTGTACTATCTTAATAAGGATAGTTTGACAACAAAACATTAAAGGGTGTGATTTAGGGCTAAATAGATGGATGCATATTTTGATGACTAAGGTTTAAATCTCAAGAAAAACAATAATTTTTCTATTTGTCAAATTTGGCGAGCAAACTTATTTGATAGTTATATTGATGGAAAGTAACAAATACTCGAGGAACAACTAAAAAAAAAAGTGAACAAATGCAGTACTTTTTAATTTCCATGTTCCAAATGAGACACCGCCAAAGTGTCAAAGTAGACATGCCAAAGTTTTCCAAATTTTAGGTTCTAATTTTCGTAACAGCAAGGAAGTAAAGCTTTGAGGAATTGACACAGTATAACAATGTTTAACTATAATTGGTATTTTATTGACCATAAATTTAGGTTAGCACTAGTAGTCCAAAAAAATTGACGTAAAATAGTCAAATTCAAAGAAACACGATTATATAACCCCTCAAAAATAGGGGGATTTTAAGGGTCCCTCCTTCACGCTTGCACGATGTATCCTTTAAGAAGAGTAACTATTGTCACGCCCCAAACCGTGGGAAGCGTGGCTGGCACTTTGTTTTTCTTCTATAACTATCATGGGCCAACATGACCACAACTCATAATATATAACTATAAGTGGGCAAACACTATATCAATGAACCATCGTTCTTAAAACATTAATACATATGGGCCGTCAAGGCCTTTGCCATATTGTACAAAACAAATCTTAGTCTACAAAGCCTCTAAGATTATTTGACATCAAATGGGATAGGGTACCGGCCTACCCATAAGTCTGTAACAAAACTCTGACACGATAACTTATAGACTCGGTTGCACTCCGAATGAGTTGGAGTCTTACCAATCCTTCGCTGAATGCTAACCTCGTCTACTATGAGGGATCGTCAATCTGATTATCTATACCTGCAGGCATGAATGCAGCGTCCCAAACAAAAGGACGTCGGTACGAATAATGTACCGAGTATGTAAGGCGGAAATGAAACATAACAATAAGTCAACATTAATTAAAGACATATAAGAATTAATTTGAATCTTTGGAGTGCCACCGTATATGCATAACTATATAACTATTATATATATATATATATATATATATATAATGCTTCTTTTTGAGACTATTTTCCATATCTTATGATGCAGGACTGCCCAACTGATCAGCGTTAACTGTCCGACCGGTCGTAGCTCGGTAGTAAATGCATAACTGCCAATCGGTGGTAAATAATAATACATAACTGCCCAACCGGTGGTAACTACCCTACCGACCGTAGCACGGTGGTAAATGAAGATGCATGTCTGCCTAATCGGCCGCAACACAATGGTAAATGGATATGCATGACTGCCCCGTAGCACGCTGGTAAATGAATATGCATGACTGCCCAACCGGCCGTAGCACAGTGACAAATGTATGATAGTGCATATATCACTATATTATAAACATTAACATCTTTATCAAATACCTCAATAGAGACTTAGGAACATACTTAGACATGATTGAATATCACTCTACAAGAATGAATAACGTAGACCTTCTTAGTTACTAAGAGTAGAACCATTTATGAAATAACATTACGTTTACGTATCATTACTTGGATCATGCCAAAAGAAGGAAGGATTTGCCTTAACATACTTGTATGATCTCTTCCTTATTATTCAACCAAGTTCAATACAACTTCTTTCATCTACAACAAGTGAAATGCTATTGTTGTTAACATATAATGTCGTACCATCGTATTTGGCTAGTCGTATGACTTAAGGCAAATCGGGTAGCAACTCCCCTATTTTTAATACAACCCAAAGACCACTAAAGGTCATCAACAGACCACAACAATAACTATAACCAACAATAGAAACAACAACCATATGATCCAATTTGAGTTTCTCCGATTATCTTAACAATCATATTGAGCGACAAGCTCGTTTTTACTCATAACAAGATATAAATTGAATCCAACTCTTATTCCATAAATTAGTTTATAACCTTCAGAACATCATACTTTTATGTACCATATTATTTCTGGTTTAAAACATCCACAAAATACCTTCCAAAATAGCCCCATACATCTAGCACCTTAATTTTTATCGTCAATCACTTGTTTTTCATCTTGTCTTTGTCAATCAACTTAATTAAAACCTAGAAAAGCTTAACAACATCATCCACAATATTATTAAATTATTTTTCACAATTTTCAGCCACCACAAATCATATATTTAGCCACGAAACAGTCCAACAAAAAAGACAACCATATCCCATGTTCTTTCAAGTGCTATCTTATGATTTTTCACTCAACTAACACAACCAACACAAAATTAACCTGATGCACAATCAAGGAGATGTTATGCATACCTTGTACAACAACTACAACTCGAAACCTTATCTCAACTTAACTCACAATAGCCCCCAATTACACTATAACACCATAGAAGCATTCTCTTATAGTCTTTAACATCTTTGATTATTATTTGAGTTGTTGTTTCCTTGAGTTTGGTTCTACTGATCTTGAGATATGTTAGAGATGATTTTGGAGATATTGAGAGTGGTTTTGTGCGAGCAACATCTGTATTGCTGAAAAGATATAAGGGGATAAGACCACCGCCTCAATTTTCCAAGCAGGTGGGTAAGCTTCCTGCTTGGCAGCTTGAGCAGTGCCACTTCGGACACGTGTATCTCTCTATTCTGATATCGTATTGACAAACAATTTGCAGCGTTGGAAACTAGACACATAGGGATTTAATTTCATATAAATATCTCTATGTAAATCTCAATTTATTGGGAGAAAACTGTGTCGCAACTTGGCCTATAAACCTGCCAGTTTCTCTGAAGTGCGGCAACGTGACTTGGCGACCCTACTTAAAAATCCATATTTCTCTGCCCCGATGTCGTATGAATAAATGGTTTAGACTGTTGAAAACTAGGTTCCCGGAACTTTATTTTGGTATATAATATGTTCCAAAAAGGCCTTACATAACACATGAAATGTATTGCACAAAATGCTTCATTACAAGGCAAATCCTTATTCGATTTTTTCGCAACTTAAATCCAATTTTTCCAATCTTTATATTTCATATCCAAACATCATATATTGTCATATCACAACTTTAAACTCATTTAAATCATGATTAAAAAGTCTCATTCATCCTAACTTACCTAATACTTCGATAAACCTTCCTTAGCCTTGTAGAAGGATTTCATCCTTTTTGAGCTTACATCAATTTACTTATAGCATATTTTCACGTACAGAAACATGCGGTGTAACAACTACCCAGTTGACCAAATAAAAACAAATGCAGAAACTATATTTCCTTCACAAAACAAAAAAAGGTGCGAAGTTTTTCAGTAATCACGACAATTGAATATCAAATTTCAGATTCTGATGCAATAATTAGTGCTTTCTTTGAGAACAATTTCCTTTATTTTTTAAGTTCTAAGAAATCGGCTGAAGAAGGGTTTCAATCTCTCTATATAAAATACAGATTCAATGACTACTTTGCCGATTTTGATAAAGCACGAGGGGCACTGGGATATCAACAATTGATTTGTGGATTTCTCAGTTGAAGGCGTGGTGATTAGTACAAAAACTAAATTTGGTGATTTTTTCTACAATTTCAAAACAATTGATGGTTGACACCACAATTAATTTGCTTGAAATCCAGTATAAATGCAATGATGATTCACCACCAATGAGGATACACAATGATATGGGATTGCGTGTATAGATCGAGTTGAAGAAGAAAAATTATTTTAATGAATATCCACTATGTGTAACAGTGAAAGAGAAAGATATGCACGCTTTTAATCGAAACGAGGAAAATTCATATGTATGCCTACAAATTGCCAGTACATATGATATACATAACGGTGATGCACTGCAGTTAATTGGGTTTGATAACATAGATGGTCCTGAAGTTGTAGATTTTGATGAAACTCCAATAATAGATGATCCTCTAAATAATACTGTTTCGGAAGACCAACTTTACAAGGACAAGGAGACACTGATGATGGTGTTGAAAAACTATGCTATTCGGAAACAATTTCAGTTTAAGGTTGATCGATCAAGTCCATCAAGGTATGAATGTATATCTAACTTTAATAATTTTAGACAATCATCAGTTTTTATAGTAATAATGCACGATAGTTTATCTTAATTTATTTACTATTGTGTAAATTTGGATGTTATTGGATACTACCTGGTATGTGTCAATGACCGTTGTACGTGGGGTTTTCAAGTCTTCATCTCTAAACAAGTCAAAAATATTAGGATTAGAAAATTCAGTAAGGATCACGCATGTTCGGCGAGGGATAGATAGTTTACACAACGTGTAGCTACTGCTCATGTTATTGGAAGAATTATTTGTGATAATGTGTTTATGCTAAAACAGTATACACTGCAAAGGACATAATGAACGACATGAAAAAATATTTATCACGACCCAAAACCTACCCTGTCGTGATGGCGCTTATCGTGAAACTAGGAAAGCCTAAATCAACATTTTTATCTATTACAGTGAAAACATCTTTTGAATTTAACAGCGAAATTTTTTAACATTAATAAAAGCCCATTTAAACAAAAGTTTACCCAAAGTACGATACAACTATCCCAATAATCGGGGCGTCACTGAGTACATAAGCGTTTAATAACCGGGACATAGCCCACAACAATGTATATAGAAATAAACTCAAAAGTACAATAAACTAAGGAAGAGAAAATCAAGGTCCGCGAATGTCGTGCAGCTACCTCAATAGTCCCTGACTCCAAATACAGAAAAATTAGCAGCCGCTGTCGTGCCCAGAAATTCCTTGATCAGCACATAAGGTGCAGGAAGTAACGTGAGTACACCAATTCAGTAAGTAACAAGTCCAAACTATGGACTGAAGATAGTGACGAACTCAACCGGTGCAAATAACATGAAATAAATGTACGAAAACGTAAATATGCTCTTAAAACAATTTAGGCAATTCATAACCGGAAGTAAGGCAGTGCCGTACAGTGTAATGAAAATAACTCTACTATTACTACATGCCAATGCATGTACTGAAAATGATGCACCATGGTACCAGCCTCAAATTCCCTCACTCTCGATATCTCAACCACTCGGTACTACATATTGCTCATACGACCCAGGAAAGATCCATCCCGAAATATATACACAACGCTGACCATAGATCATCCAATACCGAGGACTAAGGACAATCCAGCCCTATGGAGAAGATCCATCTCCATGCAATAAGTACATCAGACAAGATCCATGTCCAGGGAAGATCCATCCCTCAATCAAATCAACTGCGCTCACTAGGGGTGTGTTACAGACTTTGGAGGAGCTCCTACAGCCCAAGTGCTATCATAATCATCAATATAACCGCTGCGGCGTGCAGTCCGATCCCATAATTATCTCTCATAACCAGGCACTCGGTCTCACTCAGTCAAAACCTCTTCAGTCTCACCACGGGCTCAAAATGTCATGAAAATAACCCGAAAATGATACGATGAATCAATAAATAACTGAGACTGAGACATGATATAAAAATGCATGATCATGACTGAGTATGGAATAATAAATGAAACTAGTGAGATGACAGTAAGAAACAACCGCTAAGGATCTAAACTATACCGGCACAAAGCCTAAACATGATATCTATCAAGATTTACGGCTCAACTACTTTATCACATGATGAAAACATGGAGATCAACAGGATAGAGTCACTAAACGGTGCCATGGAGTCACCCAGGTCACTACTCTCACGGTGCACTCCCGCACACCCGTCACTTGGCATGTGCATCACCTCAATACCAATCACATAGCATATAATTTGGGGTCTCGAACCCTCAAAACCAAGTTTGAAAATGTTACTTACCTCAAACCAAACAAAGTCCGACTCCGGAATTCCCTTGCCTCTCAATTCAGCCTCTACGTCCCGAATCTAGCCACACGTAATACAACACAAGCAATTTAGGCTAAGGGACCAAATTCACAAGAAAAGTATCAAATTATAGGCCAAATTTCGAAATTAGCCCGAACCCGTCCCCACATCTTGAAACCCGACGAAATTCACAAAACCCGAAAGCCCATTCACTCACGAGTCTAACCATACTAAATTCCTCAAAATCCGACATCATTTGATCTTTCAAATCCCTAAAATACACTCTTCAAAATCCCAAGACCTAACCCTCAATTTCACTTCAAAACCCCCACTAATTAGGTGAGAAATCAACGGGGAAACACCATAGCTAAGGGTAATAAGGCTCAAGTAACTTACCTCAATGAATATCCTTGAATCCCCTTCAAAAATCACTTCAAAAGCTCCAAAGTCCGTGTTAAAAATGGTGGAAATGAGGAAAAATCTTGAAGTCCTCTATTTATACATTCTGCCCAGTGAAACCGCATCGACACCGCACCTTCAGAATTTCCATCGCAGGTGTGGAACTCACTTAATCTCCTAGGTTCCGCATCTGCGACCATCATCTCGCACCTGCGGTTGCGCACCTGTGCCTTACCCTCTGTTTCTGCAGAATCGACCAAACTCCCCACTTCCGCATCTGCGACTCAGCCTCGCATCTGCGGGATCGCAGATGCGACCCCCTTTTCGCACCTGCGATTCCTGTCCAACTCAACCATGTCTGCATTTGCGGCCTCCCAATCGCTTCTGAGGCCTCGCACCTGTGGCTCCCCCTTCGCAGGTGCGGAGAAACACCAGCAACAGCTGTTCGACTGCATCTCTTCAATTCCAAACTTTTCGTTAACCATCCGGAATCACCCTGAGTCCCTCGGGACCTCAACCAAACCTACAAACACATCATATAACATCCTACAAACTTTGTCGAACCTTCGAATCACTCAAAACAACATCAAAACACCAAATTACCCTCAGATTCAAGCCTAAGAATTTCAAAACTTCCAAATTCCGAAAACGACGCGGAAACCTATCAAACGAAGATCGAATGACCTCAAATTTCACACACACGTCACAAATGACACCACGAAGCTACTCCAACTTCTGGAAATCCATTCCGACCCCGATATCAAAATTTTCCACTGCCGACCAAAATCGCCAATTCAAGCCTAATTCTACTATGGACCTCCAAAACACATTCTGAATGCGCTCCTAAGTCCAAAATCACCTAACGGAGCTAAAAAAACCACTGAAATTCAAATCCGAGATCGTTTATACATAAGTCAACATCCGATTGAATTTTCAGCCTCAAGCTTCTAATAAAGAGACTGTCTCAATTCCCTCTGAAACCACTCCGGACCCAAACCAACTAACCTGGAATATCACAATATAGATGAATAACATAGAAAAAAGCATAAATGGGGGAAACAGGGCTATAAATCTCGAAATGACTGGCGCGGTCGTCACATCCTCCCCCTCTTAAACAAACGTTCATCCTCGAACGGGTCTAGAAACATACGTGGAGTCTCAAATAGGTGTTGAAATCTGCTCCAGATCACCTACTCGGTCTCCCAAGTGGCTTCCTCCACAGGCTGACCTCTCCACTGCACCTTCACTGAAGTTATATCCTTTTACCTCAACTTCTGAACCTGCTGATCCAAAATGTCCACTGGCTCCATATCATAAGTCATTTCACCACCCAACTGAATAGTGCTGAAGTCTAAAACATGGGACGGATCGCCAATATACTTCCGGAGCATAGAAACATGATACATTGGATGCACAATCGACAAGCTGGGTGGTAAGGCAAGCTTATAAACCACCTCCCCTATCCTCTGAAGCACCTCAAGGCCTAATGAATTGGGGGCTCAACTTGCCCCTTCCCCGAACCTCATAACGCCCTTCATGGGTGATACCTTCAGCAAAACCTTCTCCCCGACCATGCAATACACATCAAATACCTTCTTGTTCGCATAGATCTTCTGCCTAGACTACGCCGTGGAAGCTGCTCCTGAATCAATTTCCCCCTGTCTAATGCATCCTGGACCAAGTCTGTACCCAAGAGCCTAGCCTCACCCGGCTCAAACCATCCTACCGGAGATCTATCTCCTCCCATATAAAGCCTCATACGGAGCCATCTGAATACTCGACTTATAACTATTGTTATATGAAAACTCCACGAGCGGCAGAAACTGGTCCCATGAACCCCCAAGTCAATGAAAAAATTGCACAAAATGACCTATAATATCTGAATAGCCGTCTAAGGGTGAAAGACGGTGCTCAACTCAACCTCAGTACCCAACTCTCATTGCGTGGCCCTCCAAAACTGCAATGTAAACTGAGTGCCTCTATCTGAAATGATGGAAACTGGGACACTATGCAGGCGAACAATCTCTAAGATGTAAATCTTACCAACCGCTCTGAAGAGTAAGTAGTACCAACTAGAATGAAGTGCGTGAACTTGGTCAGCCAATCCAAAATAACCCAAATAACATCGAACTTCCTCGAAGTCTGTGGGAGCCAAACTACGAAGTCCATGGTGATCCGCTCGCACTTCCACTCTAGGATCTCTAACCTCTTAAGCAAACCACCCGGTCTCTGATGTTCATACTTAACCTGCTGATAGTTGAGATACCGAGCCACAAACCCAACTATATCCTTCTTCATCTGCCTCCACCAATAGTGTTGTCTCAAATGCTGCGAGCTGTGGGCCACCTCTAGAATCAACTCCCGAAGCCCATCTACATTGGGCATACATATCCTTCCCTGAATCCTCAACATGCTATCATCACCAATAGACACATCTCTAGCATCACCTCGCTGAACCCTGTCCTGAAGAACGAGCAGGTGGGATCATCATACTAATGCTCCCTGATACGGTCATAAAGGGAAGACCTGGAGACCACGCAAGCCAATACTCGACTCGGCTCCAAAATATCCAACCTGACAAGCTGACTAGCTAATACCTGAACATCCAATGCAAAGGGTCTCTCTGCTACCGGAAGGTACGTTAAACTACCCAAACTCTCTGTCCGGCGACTCAAGGCATCTACCACCATATTGGATTTCCTCGAATGGTACAGAATAGTGATATCATAGTCCTTAAGAAGCTCTAACCATCTACACTAACGTAAATTAAGATCATTCTGCTTGAACAGATGCTGCAAACTCTGGTGATCAGTATAGATCTCACAATGAACCCCGTACAAATAGTGCCGCCAAATCTTTAAGGCATGAACAATAGCTGCTAACTCAAGATCATGGACATGATAGTTCTTCTCATGAGTCTTCAACTGGCGTGAGGCATAGGCAATCACCCTACCCTCCTGCATCAGAACACATCCAATACCTATCCTTGATGCATCATAATACACGGTGTAATAACCTAAAGCTGATGGTAGAACTAACACTGGAGTTGTGGTCAAAGCAGTATTGAGCTTCTGAAAGCTCTCCTCACACTTATCCGACCACCTGAATGGAGCACCCTTTTGGGTCAATTTGGTCAAGGGCGATGCAATAGATGAAAATCCCTCCACAAAGCGACGGTAATAGCCCGCCAAACCAAGAAAGCTCCTTGGCCAACTCTGCACCGCCTCTATCTTCTTCGGATCTACTTGAATACCCTCAATAGACACACGTGCCCCAAGAATGCTACTGAACCGAGCCAAAACTCACACTTGGAGAACTTTGCATAAAGCTTCTCCTCCCTCAATCTCTGTAATACAATCCTCAAATGCTGAGCATGCTCCTCCTGGATACGTGAGTACACTAGGATATCATCAATAAATACAATAAAGAATGAGTCCAAATAGGGCTGGAATACACTGTTCATCAAATGCATGAATGCTGCTGGGGCATTGGTCCGCCCAAAAAACATCACTAAGAACTCATAATGACCATATCGGGTCTTGAAAGTTGTCTTAAGAATATCTGAATCCCGAATCTTAAGCTGGTGATACTCGGACCTCAAGTCAATCTTGGAGAACACCTTCGCTCCCTGAAGCTGGTCAAATAGATCATAAATATGAGCCAAAGGATACTTGTTCTTGACTGTGACCTTGTTCAACTGCCTATAATCAATGAATATTCTCATGGAACCATCCTTCTTCTTTACAAATAGAACCGGTGCACCCTAAGGTGACATACTAGGCCGAATAAATCCCTTATCAAGGAGTTCCTAGAGTTGTTCTTTCAATTCCTACAACTCTGCCAGTTCCATACGATACGGTGGAATAGAGATGGGCTGAGTGCCCGACACCAAATCAATACCGAAGTCAATATCCCTATCAGGCGGCATGCCCGGAAGGTCTGCAGGAAACACATCCAGAAAATCACGTACCACCAGAATAGAATCAATGGTAGGAGTCTCTACACTAACATCCCTCACAAAAGCCAAATAGGATAGACAACCCTTCTCAACCATACAATGAGCTTTCAAATATGAAATCACCCTACTAGGTATATAGTCTATAAAACCGCTCCACTCAAACCTCGGCAATCCCGGCATCGCTAACGTCACGGTCTTAGCGTGACAATCTAGAACAGCATGGCATGGAGACAACCAATCCATACTCAATATCATATCGAAGTCAACCATACTGAGCAACAAAAGGTCCACTCTGGTCTCTAGACCCCCAATAGACACCACACATGACTGATATATGCGGTCTACAACAATAGTATTTCCCACATGAGTAGATACATGAATAGATGAGACTAAAGACTCACGGGGAATATCTAAAAAATGAGCAAAATACGAGGAAACATATAAATAAGTGGAACCAGAGTCAAATAACATCGAGGAATCTCGGTGGCAAACCGAAACAATACCTGTAATCACGACATCTGAAGCAATGGAATCTAGTCAGGCTGGGCCTGGCCGCCCCCCGATCGACCTCCCCTCTCGAGCAGCCCCGAGCTGACTGAGCTCCACCCTTAGCTGGCTGGGCGGGTGGTGAAGGAACTAGTGCTGAAGTCGCAGGCTGACCCCTCTGCTGAGATGAACCTCCTGAAAGGCGGGGGCAATACCTCTTAATAAAACCCAAGTCTCCACACTCAAATCAACCTCGCCTTGAAAATGGTAGTGGGGACTGAAGGGAACCCCGAGCACTGGAATAACCGCTAGAAGGTCCTGACACAGATGAGCCATGAGCTGATGGTGCCTGAGACGAAATCCGAGATGGTAGTGCACCAAATTATGTCTGGCCCTGCTAAAAACCATGGGGCCCATGACCGGATGATGCACCCTAGTGCGCTGGGTGGGCCGTCTGAGCATGTCTAAAAGGACGACCTCTACCTTACTGGAACTGACCCCCAGAAGGAGCACCATGATATCCACCCTGTCCACGAGGAATTTTGGCTTCCCTCTCGACCCACTCCTGACTGCAAACCATCTCAATCTGCCGAGAAATGTCGACAACTGCATCAAAAGTAGCACCAGACACTCTCACTCTGGTCATAAGAAATCACAGCTGAAAAGTGAGGCCATCTATAAACCTCTTGATCCTCTCCCTGTCTGTGGGAACCAACTAGATAGAATGACAGGCCAACTTCGAGAATCTGCTCAAACTGTCTGCGCAGCTCCTCTCTGCGGGACTAAGGCACGAATTTCTCCAGAAAGATAACGGAGAACTGCTGCCAAGTAAGAGGTGCTGCGCCGACTGGCCTACGCCTCTCGTAATCCTCCCACCAACTGAATACAACCCCAAAGAACTGGAAGGTAGTGAATAAGACCCCATTGGTCTCCATAATGCCTACTGTACAGAGTATCCTCTGACACTTACCCAAGAAACCTTGTGCATCCTCACCCTCTGCACCACTAAAAGATGGAGGATGGAGAATCCCAAACCTCTCCAATCTACGTTGCTCATCCTCAAGCGTAGTAGGAACCACATAGTCCTGAGCAGCTGCAACCGGCTGGGCAAGTGGTGCCCCCGATGTCTGGAGTCCCAGAACAACCTGCTTGGGTGTGTGAGCGGCGGGAGTCTGAGTGCCTCTCCCGGCCTGAGAAGTGGTTTCGGCCGTCGAAATAGAGATCGCTTGAGCGAGACCGGTACACATGGTCAGAATTTGAGCTAGGGCCTCCTGAAGGCCAAGAATCACAATAGGCACTGGTGATGCCTGAGCTAGCCCCGCTGGGGCATCCATAACTGGGACCTGGTCCTAATGTGGAGCAATGGGGGTCTGCAGGTACTGCCCTAGCTACTGTACATGCTGCACCTCTGCCCCTACCATGGCCTTTACCGCAACCTCAGCCTCTCGCGGCCCTGGCTGGTGGTACTGGTGGCTGGACCTCCTGCCCGGTAGTGCAAGTCCTCACCATCTGTGAGGGAATGAAACAACAGGAGTTTAGTTACCAGAATCAACAGATTCGCACGACAAGAATTCAAGAATGTGAGATTTTCCTAAAGGTTCTACAGCCTCTCGAAGATAAGTATGGACGTCTCCATACAGATCCGTAAGACTCTACTAAACCAGCTCATGACTCGTGAGACCTATGTAACCTAGGCCTTGTTACCAACTTGTCACGACCCAAAACCTGCCCTGTCATGATGGCTGCTATCGTGAAACTAGGCAAGCCTAAATCTAATATTTTTT
Source organism: Nicotiana knightiana (assembly GCA_005239525.1). Lineage (NCBI taxonomy): Eukaryota > Viridiplantae > Streptophyta > Magnoliopsida > Solanales > Solanaceae > Nicotiana > Nicotiana knightiana. The sequence continues at coordinate 83,298 of ML389140.1, forward strand.
CTCCATTACAGTGAAAAAATCTTTTGAATTTAACAGCGAAAAGGTTTAACATTAATAAAATCCCATTTAAACAAAAAGTTTACCAAAAGTACGATACAAATGTCCCAATAATCGGGGCATCACTGAGTACATGAGCGTCTAATAACCGGGACATAGCCCACAACAGTGCCTATAGAAATAAACTCAAAAGTACAATAAACTAAGGAAGATAAAATCAAGGTCCACGAACATCGTGCAACTACCTCAATAGTCCCTGACTCCAAATGCAGAAAAAACAGCAGTCGTTGCTGTGCCCAGAAATGCCTGGATCTATACACAAGGTGCAGAAAGTAATGTGAGTACACCAACTCAGTAAGTAACAAGTACAAACTATGGACTGAAGATAGTGATCAACTCAAACCGGTGCAAATAACATGAAATAAATGTATGGAAACGTAAATATGCTCTTAAAACAATTTAGGCAATTCATAACCGGAAGTAAGGCAGTGCCGTATAGTGTAATGAAAATAACTCTACTATCACTATATGCCAATGCATAAACTAAAAATGATGCACCATGGTACCAGCCTCAAATGCCCTCACTCTCAATATCTGAACCACTCGGTACTGCATATGGCTCATACGGCCCACGAAAGATTCATATTAGAATATATATACAACACTGACCATAGGTCATCCAGTACCAAGGACTAAGGTCAATCCATCTCTGTGGAGAAGATCCATATCTAGTCAATAAGTACATTGGACAAGATCCATGTCCAGGGAAGATCCATCCCTCAATCATATCAATTGCGCTCACTAGGGGTGTGTTACAGATTCCAGAAGGGCTCCTACAGCCCAAGCGCTATCATAATCATCAACATAACTGCTGCGGCGTGCAACCCAATCCCATAACTATCACTCATAACCAGGCACTTGGTCTCACTCAGTCATCAACCTCTCTAGTCTCACCACGGGCTCACAATATCATGAAAATAACCCGGAAATGATCAATAAATAACTGAGACTGAGACATGATATAAAAATGCATGATCATGACTACGTATGGAATAGTAAATGAAACTAGTGAGATGACAACAAGAAACGACTGCTAAGGGTCCAAAACCATACCGGCACAAAGCCTAAACATGATATCTAGCACGATTTACGGCTCAACTAGTTTATCACATGATGAAAATATGGAGATCAATAGGATAGAGTCAGTAAATGGTGCCATGGAGTCACCCAGGTCACTACTCTCACGGTGCACTCCCGCACGGCCGTCACTTGGAATGTGCGTCACCTTAATACCAATCACATAGCATATAATTTGGGGTCTCGAACTCTCAGAACTAAGTTTGAAAACGTTACTTACCTCAAACCAAGAAAAGTCCTACTCGGAATGCCCTTACCTCTCAATTCGGCCTCCGAACATCCCGAATCTAGCCACAAGTAATACAATACAATCAATTTAGGCTAAGGGACTAAATCCACAAGAAAAGTATCAAATTATAGGCCAAATTCCGAAATTAGCCTAAACTCGTCCCCCGGGTCCACGTCTCGAAACCCAACGAAATTTACAAAACCCGAAAGCCCATTAACTCACTTGTCTAGTCATACTAAATTCCTCAAAATCTGACATCATTTTTTCTTTCAAATCACTAAAATACACTCTCCAAAATCCCAAGCCCTAACCCCCAATTTCAATTCAAAAATCCCACTAATTAGGTGGGAACCCAACAGGAAAACACTATTGCTAAGTATAATAAGGCTTAAGTAACTTACCTCAGTGACTATCCTTGAATCCCCTTCAAAAATCACCTCAAAAGCTCCAAAGTCCGTGTTAAAAATGGTGAAAATGAGGAAAAATCTAGAAGTCCTCTATTTATACATTCTGCTCAGTGAAACCGCATCTATGGTCACTTTGCCGATTCTACGATGCCGCACCTGCAAAATTTTCATCGCAGGTGAGGAACTCACTTAATCTCCCAGGTTCCGCATCTGCGGCCATCATCTCGCACCTGCGCCTTAATCTCCGCTTCTGCAGAATTGACCAAACTCCCCACTTCCGCATCTACGGCTCAGCCCCGCAGATGCGACCCCCTTCAAGAACTTGCAGTTCCGTTCCAACTCAATCATGCCCACATCTGCGACCTCACACATGCATCTCTCCCCGATGGTGCGGAAAAATGCCAGCAGTAGCTGTTCGATTGCATCTCTTCAATGCCAAACTTTTTGTTAACCATCCGGAATCACCCCCAGGCCCTCATGATCTTAACCAAACATACCAACACATAATATAACATCCTAAGAACTTAGTAGAACCTTCGAATCACCCAAAACAACATCAAAACACCAAATTACCCTCAGATTCAATCTTAAGAACTTCTAAACTTCCAAATTCCGCAAACAACGTCGAAACCTATCAAAACATGACCGAATGACCTCAAATTTCACACACACGTCACAAATGACACCACGAACCTACTCCAACTTTCGAAAATCTTTCCGACCTCGATATCAAAATTTTCCACTTCCAACCAAAATCGCCAAATTTCCAACTTCGCCAATTCAAGCCTAATTCTAATACGGATCTCCAAAACATATTATGAATGCGCTCCTAAGTACAAAATAACCTAACGTAGCTAATGGAACCATCGAAATTCAAATTCGAGATCTTTTACACATAAGTCAACATCCGGTTGACTTTTCTAACTCAAGCTTCTAATAAAGAGACTAAGTGTCTCAATTCTCTCTGAAACCACTTGGAACCCGAACCAACTAACCCGACATATCACAATATAGCTGAATAACACAAAAAGAAGCAGAAATAGGGGAAACTGGGCTATAACTCTTGAAACAACCGACCGGATTGTCACAACATTATGGTATTGACTTAAGCTGATGGAAGGAAAACAGATAAAAGCACAAGACACTTAAGTTTTTGAGAGGAGACCCAAGTGAGTCGTATGAAAAGTTGTCGATCAACTTATATATGTTGATGCATTCCAACCCCGGGTCAGTTGTGAGTTTGAGAAAATCCTATGAAAGACACTTCATGTATGCTTTTGTCGCCTTATATGCATCTATTAAGGGATGGGAATTTTGCAAACCGATTGTTGTGGTTGATGAAAGCTTCCTTAAAGCAACGTACAAAGGAATGTTACTCACAGCTTGCTCATAAGATGCTGGAGGTTTGTTCTAGAAAAACTCTACTGTATTTCATTAGCATATTTGTGTATATTCATGTATCTCTTTGTATAACAGAGTATACATAATGTATAAATGTTCTGTGTATAACCATTTATACTTATATATTTATTTTAAATCTGTGCATATCAATTAAACATGCATAGGTATTTAATCTCCCCCACCCCATCCAACGCATGTATGTTATTGTAAAATATTCCATATTGATGTGTACATATACTATACACTTAGTAAATAGAATATATTTATAATAAGCACTTTGTTGAATAAATATAATTAATATATTATCCACATGCAATATTTTACCACTTGCATATGCAATTGTTGATAAAGAGAATGATGCCTTATGGGGGTGTTTCTTCGAAAGGTTCAAAGAAGTGTTTGGTGACAGAGATGACATGTGCATTGTATCGGTCAGAAATGAGAGCATAGAAAAGGCAGCTTCAATAGTGTATCCTTAAGTTTCTCATTATGTTCGTATATGGCATCTATGGAATAAGATAAAAGACAGATATAAGAGGAGCCAAGAAGAGCTAAGAAAGATATTTTTTGCTACGACAAGAGCATATATCATTCAAGAGTTTCACCATATGACAGAGATAGAACAAATAGATGGAAGAGTGAAGGATTATTTATTTGATATTGGGTATCACATGTGGTGTAAAGCGCATGCAAAAGTCAACAGGACAATGACAATGACTTCCAACATTGCAGAGTCATTAAATTTAGCAACAAGGGAAGCGAGGGAACTTCTGATACATCAACTAATGGAAGAAATTCGAATGTTATTCAATAGGTGGAACTACACAAATCGAAACACTGCACAAGCGACATTTACAAAGTTTACCGTAAAATACAATGCTATACTGCATGAAAATCTTAATGCATCACATCATATGATGGTATGTTTATATTATATAACATGTTCCTTATTTCAAATTCATGTTTATCTACAAAAACACTCAATAGGGTTAATCTTTTGGATTAGTTACATAAAGTCTTGACTAATCTTGTTTTTCTACAAAATATAGGTAAGACCATTAACTGAAAACTTACATTCATTTATTGACAATGGAAGGTTGTTCATCGTTTGCCTTAGGGAAAGGACACATAGTTGTAGAAGGTTCCATTTAGATCAAATCCCTTGTCCGCATGCGTGGGCAGTTTTGAGGTCAAAAAACTTGGAGGGTGAAGATTACTGCTCTATGTACTACATCAATGAATACATGTTGAAAGCATACAACATCCCAATTTATCCTCTTCCAGATGAAAGTACATGGACAATACCTGTAGAGGTATTAGAACAAGTTGTGTTTCCACCAATCGAGAATAAGATGCCTGGAAGACCTAAGGTGAGATACAAGAAGGTTTCAGAATCACAAGTTAAGAGGCCAAAGAGTTCATGCGGACAATGTAGACGTGAGAGCCATAATAGGAGAACATGTAAAAATATACCTAATCACCATTTAATGACCTTAAAGATAAATGATTTATGTATATATCAAGTTTATTAAATGATTGAAATATTATTCATTTTCAAGTACACTCAAGTTATTTAAATTTTGCACTTGTATATGCAAGTTTTAATTTATTAGAGGTTGTATTTTCGCATGTATATCAAAATGTATCATATAATTTAGCTGGTCGAGGTCAATACATTAAGTTGTGTAGGACATGTATATCATCATGTATATTATTGAGTAGACATGTAAACAGTATTATGGCACATGATTTTGAACAATTTAATCATTTTATATGAAGCTGCTTTACTATGTTGTCATACTAAACGCTAAATTTTATTGACACAGAATGATTTAACATTACTTATGGATATACAAGTTAGGATATACATCTCTGATCTTGTTATACATACAAATATATGATAAATGTATACATGTAGTTGTACAATTAAGTATTGATATGCATGGGGGTAGAGATATAAACAATACTGGTGTTGTTAGTTCACGAATACACATGTTAGCTCAAATAAATGTATACATGTATTTGTAGAATTAAGTATTGGTATACATGGGGATAGAGATATACATAATACTGGTGTTGTTAGTTTCCCGATATACAAATCAAGATATACCTGTTAACTCAACGAAATGTATACGTGCACTTGTACAACTAAGTATTGATATACGTAGGGATAAAGATATACACAACACTAGTGTAGTTAGTTCACAAATATAATATACATGTTAGCTCAATTAAATGTATACATGTAGTTGTATAATTAAGTATTTATATACACGGGGTTAGAGATATACACAATACTAGTATCGTCAGTTTACGGATATACAAATCAAGATATACATGTTAGCTCAATTAAATGTATACATGTAGTTGTACAATTAAGTATTAATATACATGGAGATAGAGATATACACAGTACTGGTGTGATTTGTTTACGAATATACATTCTAGTTACGATATACATGTTATTTATAGCATGACACAAAATAGTTTAATTTTAAATTATACTAAGTATTAAAAAAAGATAGTTAATGTGTATTATCTAGGGGAGGGTATTTCAATATGGTGAACAATCATTTCTGTTAGTTATGAAAATAGCCGAAAGAAAAAGAAGATAAGTAATTCACCAGTTATGATTATGTTTGCTCAATTTGTGCATTCGTATTCTGCAGCCTTCGTTTCAAATTCCTAATTTTGGCATCTACTCGTGCTATGAAACCGATATTTGTCTACTGTCTTGCTTAATATCCATGATATTTGTCTATTGTCTAACTTAATTTACACACTATAGAGTGTTGACTCACATGTTATAAAGACATGAGCATGCAAAAGAAAATTTAAACATACACATCTAAATTTTAAAAAATAGAATAAACAGTAATCAAAACTAAAAAAATTGCATAAATATCAAAATATCCATGCTACATACTAGTAATTTCTTAATTTCACAAAAAAAAAAAAACATTTAACCTGCAAAAGATAAATAATATATTAAAAATATTGTACCATAATAAGCCACAAAATAAAACACAAATGTGTTTAGAGATCCCAAAATAATAGATAACTAAACTAAAGAATAAGACTAATTGTTCTTCAATGTTACGGGAACATTTTTTTTGAAACTTCTTTTAGAAAACTCTGGCTCACTTTCATCTTCATTCCCTTGTTTGGTTTTGCCATAATCCCACAACAATGTACCAAGTCGTTTGTGATGACCCAAAGGGTCATCTCATGAATTAATACTCCATTTCAGGCTCATTAGTCTTAAAAAGATTAATTTTATATACCTCGATTTGCGTACACAGTCCGAGCGTAAAACAGAAAAGCTTTTTATGTGAAAATATGAGAAATAATAATTATTTTGGATTTAAAATTTAGTTTTAGTTGACTTTGTTCCACATTTTGAGTAAATGGATCCAGATCCGTATTCCGACGATCCCGAGAGGTCTGCAATAAAATATGGGACTTGTGCGTATGTCCGGAATTGAATACCGAGGTCCCTATCTTTAGAAATTAATTTTTGAAGAAAATTGTTAGACTGAAATTTAAAAGAAATAAAGAAATGAATTAATGTTAGAACTCATTGGTATCGAGCCCGTATTTTGGTTTCGGAGCCCGGTATAGGTTTTTTATGATATTTAAGTCCTATCTGTGAAATTTGGTGAGAATCGAAGTTGATTTGACATGATTCGGACGTCCAGTTGAGAGATAGTAAAATTGAAGCGTTCTTGAGAAAAATCATGAGTTTTGAGGTTAAATTAGTAATTTTAGATGTTGTTTTCGTGATTTGATCGCGCAAGCAAGTCCGTATGATATTTTTATACTTGCGTGCATGTTTAGTTTAGAGCCCCGAGGGCTCGGGTGAGTCTTGGATAGGCTACTTAGTAGTAGAAACTCGGAGAGACAGACAGAGCGGGCGACGGTAGAAGGAGGTAAGAGCCGGGTTAGGCGCTCCAGCAGCTCTAGGAGTTCCCGTTCTCGCTTTTCTTGATCTTCCAAGCTTGAAGCTCGCCTGCTTTGAGAGAGGAGAGACAGCCATTTGATGCATGACAATGGAGAAAAGTACTATATGCTTTATCTTTCCTATGCAGCTACTACAGCTAATAAGCTATGCATGATGATATGTGATGCATGCTTTGACTTCTAAGGCTTGACAGGTCNCTTTAAAGCGGCGCCTTCCTTTTTTGAATATGAAAAGAGACCAGCCAACTTTTAGATGAAAGAAAGGAGGCCTTTCCTTGTTCCGGTGTGGTTGGATTCTGTTCAACAGCCTAAGGACTTGGAGCACATCTTTTGTTCTTTCCACTGCTTGAAGTGATTGTTATGACCACGAAGAAATGACAAATGCCAACAACGGATATATAAGAGCCAAAACACGATCGGGCACTCATGCCCCGACATTGTCATTGTATACTCCCGCGGGTCGGAAGGCGGCGGGGGAAGGAGGGGGACACTGGGCGACATCAAGTCCTCCCCCTCTTACTTAGAATAGCTAGCGAGAGGAATACTAATGATTATCTATGAAATAAGACTTTTAAGAATGAAAAAAATCTTATCTTAAGGATAGAGAGCCCCCCGTCGAGCAGCTTCAAATTCTGCTGTGCCGGTGCACAAAGCAAGCACACAACGACTGCGTAAATCTTTGGTCTATCTATCATTCAGCGCGTCCCCAGAAAAGCTTTTTTTTGAGGATCCGACAACTTATGCAGGAACTTTCCAACAGACCGGTTGCTGCTTCCACAGCTAAGAATCAACAGCCGTATAATCAAATTGTTAAATTGCTGCTTACATTTATTGGAAAGTACTAGATTCCGTTCTCTTTATGAATTGTTCTATTGTGTTTAAGCAAATTGTTAAAAGAAAATGGTTAATTGATGCCATATATACACCACAATCACTAAAAAATGAATATAAGTTAGAAGGATTCAACACCCTTTTAATAATATATTACTATTTTAAAAAATAAAATAGATTGAAACTTAACATACGCGTGTTCTTGTTGTGGCAAATCATCAACCATGTGAATAGCTAACGGATCAGTAGGTGATCTGTCCCTGTAGAGTTCATTGGTCAAATAAATATCATGTCTCTTCATGTCAAAATCCTGTACTAGCCAACAAACGATCAATCAACACTGCATATGGTTCAACGACCTCGCGAATTTTAACATCATGTCGCGCTCCTCTGATAGAATCATACACGTGTATGCACCTATCCTTAAAAGTCAACATACCCGAAATCAAATGCCATTCATTTTTTAAGCCTATAGGAATTAGTACATGATCGACGGTGTGCCACGGAACATTGCAAGGTATGTATGAGCCTCGCATATCTCAGCTATTTCATGGTCCTTAGGGATGACACCATAGTGCCTATTGCTCGCAAAAAAATGATCATACAATGATATTATCTTAACACAAAATGGAAAATTTGTTGTGGTAAAGGACTTTGGAATGTTAACATCATACTTTATTTTTTTTCCTTAGATAGTAGAAGATGACATCAATATGCTGCCACAAAAAAAAAACAGATTTCATTCAGTAAATATAACAATTAAAGATTTTTAAAAACCTAAGTATGTAAGCAAATACATATGTGTTTCAAGTTAAACATTGTATGATATACATATTGTCTTGATATACATGAAATAAATTACTATAAACATATAGTTATGTGTTTTGCTTTTAGATATACATGTCAGGATATACATTTAAGAAATATACATGTCAGATAATGGGAAATACATCAACTACAAGAGTGGGCGAGGTAGATTATAGACTTGAGTTGCCTCCAGGGTTACCCTCAGTTCATCCGGTATTTCATGTATCTATGCTCCGAAAATATCGTGGTGACCCGCTCCACGTGTTAGATTTCAGCTTTGTCCAATTGGACAAAGATTTGACTTATGAGGAGGAGCCGATAGCCATTCTAGACCGGTAGTTAGTCAGTTGAGATCAAAGAGTTACCCTTCAGTTCGAGTGCAGTGGATAGGTCAGCCTGTTGAGGCAGCTACTTGGGAGTTCGAGTCGAACATGCAGAGTAGATATTCCACTTGTTTTCCAGTTCAGGTAATTTTCTATGTCCGTTCGAGGATGAACGTTTGTTTTAGATGTGGAGATTGTGATGACCCAAAGTCCCATCTCATGAATTAAGACTCCATTCCAGGATCATTAGCCTTAAAAAGATTAATTTTATATACCTCGATTTGTGTGCGCATTCTGGGCGTGAAACCGGAAAACTTTTTATGTGAAAATATGAGAAATAATAATTTTTTTGGATTTAAAATTTAGTTTTAGTTGACTTTATTCCATATTTTGAATAAATGGACCCGGATACGTGTTTCGATAATCCCGGGAGGTCCGAACTAAAATAAGGGACTTGGGAGTATGCCCGGAATTGAATTTCGAGGTCCCTAGCTTTAGAAATCAATTTTTGAAGAAATGTTAGACTAAAATTTAAAGGAAATAAAGAAATAAATTAATGTTTGAACTCATTGGTATCAGGCCTGTATTTTGGTTCTAAAGCCCGATACAGGTTTGTTATGATGTTTAAGTCCTATCTGTGAAATTTGGTGAGAATCAGAGTTGACTTGACGTGATTCGGACGTCCGGTTGAGAAATAGTGAAATTGAAGTGTTCTTGAGAAAAATCATGAGTTTTGAGGTTAAATTCGTAGTTTTAGATATTTTTTTCACGATTTTATCGCACGAGCAAGTTCGTATGATGTTTTTAGACTTGCGTGCATGTCTGGTTTAGAGCCCCGAGGGCTCGAGTGAGTTTTGGATAAGCTACGGGATGTTTTGAACTTATAAAAGTCTGCTGTCATAACTATTTCTGGTGCACTAAAACTTTGTTCTATGCAATTGCGAAGTCCCTCACGCGATCGCAAAGAGTAAAAGTGCTCTAGGGTCATTTTTTTCTATGCGAACGCATAACCTGGGCCGCGAACGCGAAGCACTAGGAGGGATTACCCTTCGCGAATGCGACCACGCTATCGCGAACGCCATGAGTAATGGGCCTGGGGTAGGGGGCTCGCACTTCTTCTATGCGAACTCGTCCTTAGGGCTGCGAACGTGAAGGCCACTGGGCCTAGCTCTATGTGAACGCATTTGTTCCCACGCGAACGCGAAGGCCTTTGGACAATACCCTCCGCGAACGCAGCAGGCCCATCACGATCGCGATGAAGGCCTGCCCTGCTATATAAAATCAATTTCAAAAATGGGTGGAACCTATTTTCTTCATATTTTCGAACTACAAAGACCTAAGCGCGATTTTCAGCCCACACGTTCATCTCCAAAGTGTTGGTAAACAATTCTAAACTCTTCTCTTTCAATTACCTAATGTTTTTCATCACTTTTCAATCAAAACTCAAGAATTTTCATGGTAGAAATTGAGGGTTTGGGTAGAATTAGAGAATTTTATAAAAATAGAATTTTGACCTAGAATTGGGGTCGGATTTCGAAACTACATACATATTTGGGCTCGGGGGTGAATGGGTAAACGGAATTTGGTCTGAAACTCGAGTTTGGACCAAGCGGGCCCGGGGTCGGTTTTAAACTTTTTTTGAGAAAATTTAGGAAAAAAATAATTTTTCAGTAAAGTTAGTTCTCTTAGCATAAATTAGTGATATTAAACTAATTATGATTAGATTCGAGCGGGTTATAGGAAAATTTGAAAGGAAAAGCGGTAATTGAGCAGTGGGTGGCCTACGAATTTGAGGTAAGTGCTTAGTTTAACCTTGACTTGAGGGAATAGGAATCCCCAACTTAAATTCTATGTGAAATTGCATGTGTGAGGTGTATAGGTGAGGTAACTAGTATCTATGCACCACTAAATTATTTGTTGAACATGATCCCTTCCTTATTTCCAATTCAATTGATTCTTGGCTTCAATTGTTTTATGATCATTGATGCCTCCATGTCTAATTATTTTCGTCGACTTGTTTTGAGTATTTTTCCAAGTATTTTAGAAGTTTTACTTATTCCTTAGTCACATTGTGATACATCTGGTTGAGTTGGTTGTCAGTGTTACATTATACATTTCGGTTGGTTTCGCGGCGTAGTGATAATTGGTGAAGTTTCTAAATAGTACAATTTCCTGTTTATGATAATTGAGATTTTAGTATTGTGAAAGGCTTGGAATCTGATTGGTGAAATTTTATTATAAATAAATAGATGAAATGTGATTTTTGTGGTGGGAGCGGGTTGAATGCCGCAACAAGGAGTAATAAGGGTGGACATGTAGGATCGGGTTGCACGCTGCAAAAGTAGAAATAAGGGATATATATATATATATATATATATATATATATATAGGGAGGAGCAATAAGGGTGGACATGTGGGATCGGGTTCACGCCGCAACAAGGAGCAATAAGGGAGAATATTCATGATTTACTGTTTATAAAATAAAGGCTGGAACACTCATTGTTTTATTGTCATTATTTCATGTTCTGCTCTTACTGTTAAAAGTGAAACTTGTTCTGTTTACAATTGTTAAGACATAAATATTGTGAAAGGATTTGACTTAAATTATTAAAATCCTTTTTTATAAATAAAGTGATGTGATTGTCTGGTGGGAGCGGGTTGCAAGCCGCAACAAGGAGTGATAAGGGTGGACAGATGGGATCGGTTTGCACGCTACAATAGGAGAAATAAGGGTGATGTACGGAGCGGGTTGCACGCCACAACAAAGAGTAATAAGGGTGGACAGGTGGGATAGGGTTGCACGCCGTAACAAGAGAAATAAGGGTGATATATATATATATATATATATATATATATATATATATATATAT
>ML389142.1:0-17709 GCA_005239525.1 Nicotiana knightiana
CCATGTCGGTTTCAATTTGTTCAATTTTTGGTTGATGTTTGCTTTTCCGGTTGGTCCGGTTTATGGCTCTGAAAAATTTCTCGGGGTCTGATAAGGCCTCAATTACTTCACCAGTCCTCGATGAGTTTCTAGGCATGCACCTGCAACACGTTAGCAAACGTTAGACTTTCAATGTGAAAACGAAAATTTGAAAAAAATTGACTATATTTCAGAATTTTGTATTTCTTCCAACTCAATTGATAATACCGTTAATTTCTCGGCAACGGCATCAAAATTTGATCACACTCAACTATGTATGATAAAATACTAAGCGGGCGTTGCAAATATAATCCGGGGTATTACGCCCAGAGTCGATCCCACAGGGAATTTACGTATCAATCAAGCCGTCAGAATATAAAACTTTTACTTAATTAGTTTTCTCTATACTTTTGAATATCAATTGGTGATGTATTATTATTTCTACTGGCAATAATGATGAACTAACAAAGACTAACAATATGATTTAAACAATTATAATAAAGGTCTAAAGTTATGGTATCCCCCGTTGGTGAACTTACTTCTCAGATATTTCCTATAACTTGACTAATTCTTTATATCAATCATGAACATTCTATCTACCATAAATCTCTCTCAAGTAATTATGCTAATTTACTAGTCGTACTCTCTCAAGTTACACTAGCCAAATTGCATTACAGTTCACTTTAGATTGCACCCGAAGTATCATTATTTCTAATCCAACTTCTAAACCCTTGGTTATGACTTTCGTCTATACTTTAGGAGTTGTGTTGTTCAAGGAATAACCTAAATATGCACTCTCTCTCAAGTAGATGCATACTAAATAGGCACAGCTAATTGATGCCCATTCAATTAACTACAACAAGAATGGAGTTGAACAAATATAGATTAAACAACCAATAAAAATTATATTAATACCACCATAAATTTGTCCCCCAACGGGTTCCACCAAAACCCTAGATTATGAAAATTAGCTACTCATATTCATAAATATCAAATCTAAAATAACTTGCATAATGAATTACAGAGTAATGAACTAAGGAGATAAAAATAAATGTTTTTGCTTTGCTGAGTAGTAATCCACAGGTTTTCCTTTTTACTTTGATGATTTCCTTTCTTCGAATCCTTCGTATATCTTCCGATCCTCGAAAAATTCCCCTTTAAGTTGTGTTTTAGGGGTCTATTTATATGTTTAGGAAAAACCCTAAACATGTAGGAGACTTCTATTCCAACCGGGAAACACCTAAGCTCGTCAAAACTCGGAATTGACCGAAACAGGGGCCTGGCATTTGTGCCCTGGCGCCTGGCTAACGCCAGGATAAGGCTGGCGTTTGGACTCTAACGCCTGGCTAACGCCAGGCAGGGTCAGGTGTTTGGGCTCTGGCGCCCGGTGCACTCCTCCTCACTTCTTGAGCATATTTTCGATGTATTTGCATCCATTTACCTCGGTTTTCATCTCCAATTCACCTACACATGAAATAGACTCTATTATGCACATAAAAAGTGTATTTTTTATCATTAACGCACATAAAATATAGGGCATATAACATGTTGAACCATGAATTCTAGCCGCGCATCAAGCAGCGAAGGCGAGTAGTATTCGAATGGATTGAAGTCTTTCCACAGGCGCAAAGGTTTCATCATAGTCGATTCCTTCCTGTTGAGAATGACCTTGAGCCACCAGTCTTGCTTTATTCCAAAGAACTTGACCTAATTCATTCAATTTGTTTCTGAAAACCCACTAAGTTCCAACAACAAAAGAGTTTTGAGGCTTTGGAACTAATTCCCATACTTTGTTTCTTTCAAACTGATATAATTCTTATTTCATAGAACTAATCCAATGGGAATCCTTTAGAGCGTCATCCACTTTCTTGGGCTTAATTTGAGAAATGAGAGTTACATGAGATTTGTTCTTTTGAGATCTCCTTGTAGTTATGACCTCCTGATTATCTCCTATAATGAATTTGTGAGGATATCCCGGTTCACTCTTCCATTCATATGGAGTATTTACTGGAGACACCCTTTCTTCGGTAGTTGACTGATCTGGCTGGGGTAGGTCAAGATCTTCTGGTGGTTCTTCAGCTGATTGAGTCTGTTGATTAGCTAACTCATTTGGGTGATCCTTACCTACAATAACTGGCTTAGGAGCACAAGAAATTTCCTCATCTTCATGAATATGTTTGTACACGGCTAAAATCGTAGAATCCGATTTTATGATCACTATAGCATTCCGCAGCCCGTCTTCAGAGGGCTCGAGTCACAGTTCGAGGTTCCACACCAAGGAATCATATCGAGGGTCCCCCACACTCGACCTCGGAGTGTTATAAATTGGAGACCATCATGGAAAAGCGGGAAGTTCCCAAAAGGCACGTGGTTAAGGCTGACCAAGTCTACAAGAATTGTACAAGTTCGTACCGTGACATTAAATGGATGTACCAGTTGTTTATCTTTGTAATAAATACATATGTACTATGTTGGGATTCCCCCTCCTATATAAAGGGGACCCTTTTCATTTTGTAACACACATGATATTCAATACAAGAATAAGAACATTCTATGCTCTCTAACTCAAACATTCTCTACAATTGTTCCATTAATTTATTGTCTTTCATTTACTGTGTTCATTAAATTGTTATTCATTTATTGTTCATTATTGATCATAAAGAATTCATCCTCGAGGCCTTCAATACTGTTGTATCCTCATCGACCTCTCTCTGTTAAAGCCTCGAACTCGACCTCGAGGCCCTATTTCGACCAAGCTCGAGAGCCCATCTCATAACCGCTCGGTTTGCAAAACTCTGTTATCCTTTGCTCTTATCTCATTTTCTTAACTCTCACGTAGCATCTATTGCCTAAGAAACTAGTATTAGAACAAATCATGTATTTTTAGAAAAATAAAATCAAAGATAATTGTAATTACCATTTTCATGGTAAATAGTTTGGCGCCCACTGTGGGGCTAAAAATAATAGTGATTGTTTTGGTGCTGGTTTTCTAAAAACATAGGTTATCCATTACACTTTTTCTTGTCCAAGAATCTTCAATTTCAGGTTAGAAAATATCTAACTCAGTGAATGCACATGAAAACAACGGTCCTGAGGATCATGGAGAGAACGGCGCAGCTGCTTCAGATGCCGATGTTCCACCGCAGAACCCTGAAGGGGCACCGGTGCAAATCCTCGTTGATGAAGGCTCACGCAACGCTCGGCATATCGATGTAAGCTCCCATACTGACAGAAGTGTGTGCGAATGAGACCAGTATGAAGCACAGAGAACCTCTGCTCAAAAAGAAAGAGAAGTTAAGCTTCATGTCATTTTTGAGATGTTGCAAGCACAACAAGTGGCTATTGCTCAGCTACAAAGCCATAAAAAAACTCCAAGCACAGCACCACCAGAAATGGCTCCTCGAGTCGAACATGCACTAGAAAGATCGAGAAATAATAGGTCGGCAGCCTACCCCGCTATTATAAAGTTGCTCGAGGACCTCACAAAGAGGATTGAATTAGGCGAAAAAGAAGATAGAAGCTAACGACAAAAAAGTGGAGACCTATAACTCGAGGGTCGATCAGATCCCGGGCGCACCCCATTTCTGAAGGGTGTAGATTCAAAAAAGTTCGTACAAAAGCCATTCCCATCAAGTGCGGACTCGAAGCCCATCCCGAAGAAATTCAGAATGCCCGATCTCCCGAAGTACAACGGGACCTCGGACCCAAATGAGAACATTACTACTTACACTTGTGCTGTGAAAGGGAACGACCTAAAACATGACGAGATTAAATCCTTCTTGTTGAAAAATTTTGGAGAAAAACTGTCCAAAAGGGACATGATGTGATATCATAACCTGACCCCAGACTTGATAGATTCGTTAGCCATGATAGAAGACTCTTTTGTGAAGGCACATGCTGGTGCCATCAAGGTCGCTACGAGGAAGTCTGACGTCTTTAAAATCGAACAAAGAGAGAATGAGATGTTAAGGGAGTTCGTATCCCGCTTCCAATTGGAACGGATGGAATTACCACCTGTCTCTGATGATTGGGCAGTACAAGCATTCTCTCGGGGCTTGAATGAACGAAGGTCGATAGATTCAAAGCAGTTGAAGCAAAACATAATCGAGTATCCCGTCGTAGTTTGGGCGGATGTACACAACAGGTATCAGTCAAAGATCAGAGTCGAGGATGACCAATTATAAGCCCCCTCGGGCTCGATGTATCCCAGAAGGCTCTTAGCGAAGGAATCGACGCTTCCAGAAAGAGAGTCGAGGCCAAGCAATGAAAGGTATCAATCGTATATAGAAAATCGGAGAAATATCCCGAGGCGTAACATATCTCGAAGTGACCAAAGGATGGATCGAGGTTAGAAACCTGGGGGACTCGTGAACAAAGCAGGGTTCGAAGCACACATGGCTGGTAGAGGCACCCCGGCTAACTGAGTACAACTTCAACTTTGATGTTTCAGACATCGTATCGACCATAGGTAAAATCAAGGACACCAGATGGCCAAGACCCGTACTATCAGATCCTTCACAAAGGAACCCTAACTTGATATGTGAATATCACGGTACCCACGGTCATAGGACCGAGGATTGCCGACAGCTTCGAGAAGAGGTGGCCCGACTGATTGGCAAAGGGCACCTTCGATAGTTCCTCAGCGATCGAGCTAAAAACTAATTTTGGGAAAGAGAGGAGAACATGAAAAATGAAATAGAAGAACCACGACACGTCATCCACATGATTATTGATGGAGTCGACGTTCCTCAGGGACCCATTTTCAAGCAAACAAAAGTATCCATCACTAGAGAAAAATGAACTCGGAACTACATACCTGAAGACGCTCTTTCATTCAGCGAAGCAGACATAAGACCTTGTCTCAACCTCATAATGGCGCACTGGTAATTTTTTTCTTTTGAATAAATTTCAAATTAAACGTGTGCTCGTGATGCAGGTAGCTCGTCCAACATCATTAGGTCGAGGGTGGTAGAGCAACTTGGATTGCTCAACCAAATCATGCCCACCTCTCGAGTCCTCAACAGATTCAATATAGGGAGCAAGACAAAGAAAGGGGAAATCATCCACCCAGTTAACGTGGCCGGTATAATTCAAGATACCAAGTTTCATGTCATCGAAGGTGACATGAGATACAATGCATTGCTTGGAAGGCCAGGGATTCACAGTATGAGGGCGGTGCTGTTGACCCTTCATCAAATGATGAAGTTTCCTATGAAGGATGGAGTAAAAACAGTGTACGGAGAGCAGCACACAGCAAAAGAAATGTTCCCCAGTGCACCTTGCAACACCAACACCGACACCTTCTACATCGAAGGAGCCAAAAAACAAGAAAATAGTGAAGTAGCAATCATAAACTACATCCTCGAATGAACTAATAAAGGACCGTGCCCCGCCCTCGGAATGACTAACTAAAGCATATCGAGGCTTGAGCACCACCATAGCTAAGGTACAATCCTCTCCCTCTTTCTTTCACATTTTATACTAATCTATTTGCAGGTGTTCGATTGAAAGGAATTGAAGCATCCTCCAGCTCGAAGGCCTTAGGTTTTAAAGTATGCATTGCGCTCTTTTTCCCCCACGTCGGATTTTATCCTAAAAGGGTTTTACCGACGAGGTTTTTAATGAGGCAACATCTATATGCTACCTAAGGAGAACTCAACATGTATTCAAGGCTTCTCTTCAATCAACCTCAAATACTGAGGGATATCCCCACGGGAGATCACCTCCTCGAAGAAACCAAAAAGTTGCAAAGAGGGTCTCGACAGGAGAATGATGTATAGGACCAAACGGTCAAATGAACCGTATCCACATAGAATAATTGAACCCTCGATGGTGAAAAAATGTATACTTGTACCAAGTAATCGAAGGAGAATCTTTTATCATCAAAACTCTTCACGCATCAAAGAAGTTTTCTATTTTGACAAGAGACGACCCAGGGCCAGAAATTTCCCAAACACTCGGGGACTGACACCGAAAACTCGAAGCCGTAACGCCTCAGGGCCGGAAACTTCAAGCTCATAAGACCTCCATGAGGCACCAATATAAGCCCTCCATGAGGCACCAATGTAAGCCCTCTATGAGGCAATATCACCAATGTAAGCCCTCCACGAGGCAATATCAACAACATAAGCCCTCCATGAGGCAATATCAACAATATAAGCCCTCCATGAGGCAATATCAACAATATAAGCCCTCCACGAGGCACCGATGTAGGCCTTCCATGAGGCAATATCAAAACTATAAGACCTCGAGTAAGCATGAATCGTAAGACCTCCACAAGGCAATATCAAACTTTTGATGTCCCGGGGACTGTCATCGATAGTCACCCCATCGAGCCATCAAAAACTCAAAGCTGTAAGACCTCAGGGCTGGAAACTTTGAGCTCTTAAGCCCTCAATGAGGCACCAATATAAGCCCTCCATGAGGAAAAACCAACAATATAAGCCCTCTATAGAGGCAATATCAACAATATAAGCCCTCTATGCGGCAATATCAACAATATCAGCCCTCCATGAGGAAATATCAACAATATAAGCCCTCCACGAGGCACCGATGTAAGCCCTCTATGAGACAATATCAAAACTGTAAGACCTCAAGCAAGGCATGTACAAACTTGTAAGACCTTAAAAAGGCATAATCTCGATATCAAAGTCAAGGCTATATATCGAACTTGTAAAACCCCTAAAAAGGCATACCCTCGATATAGACGCCGATGATATCTCACTCGGGGACTAAAAGGCTATAGACAAATACAATGACCACCTTCATAAGGCTCTGTCCAAACTAACTCCACTCAGAGATGTCCGACCGTCGCCATAAAATCATATGACTCCAATTACTTCGAAAGTACTTTGAAAAAAACCGGTTAAAGGTTGTACCGACCTAACGCGTAAGAGCCCAAGTTTCCAGCCACATTAAAGGTCGTACCGACCTAGTGCGTAAGAGCCCAAGTCGCCATCCATATCAAAAGGCGTACCGACCCAATGCCTAAGAGCCTAAGCACCAGCCTAAAAAGCCTTAGGGCCGATTTGAAAAACCTAAGGGTCGATGAGTTCGAGTCGAAACCCGACTCAAGGACTGAGCCCTAAACGGCTAACCATATTAGAGGTCGTACCGACCTAGTGCATAAGAGCCCAAGTCGCCAGCCATATCAAAGGGCGTACCGACCTAATGCGTAAGAGCCTAAGAGCCAGCCTAAATAGCCTCAGGGCCAATTTAAAAAACCTAAGGGTCGATGAGTTCGAGTCGAAACCCGACTCGAAGACTGACCCCTTAGCAGTTAACTAAAGCGCCTAAGGGCCAAATGCGTAAGAGCCCACGGGCCAGCCTAAAAAGCCTTAGGGACAATTTATAACCCCACGAGTTTTATTTCAAAGTCCAATTCATCGGTCTAATTATCGACAAGCAAATCAAAAATACCAAAGAATTTTTTATATATATGTATTACAAATATACATTTACAATGCTCCCACAGGAGTTTTATACAAAGGACAAGAAAGAAAAATCTAGTCCACTCTCGGGACCAGCTCCCTCGACGGCCCCTCGGACCAACTCCCACGGTGGCCTTTAAGTATCAGCATCGGCTCCAGAGGAAAGGAAAAACTTGGCGTCGATCTCATCCTCCTTGGCCTACTTTATCTCTTCCGAGAGATCAAAGCCCCTAGCATGAATCTCCTCGAGGGTCTCCCTCCGAGATCTACATCGGGCATACTCATTCCTCATCCTCTCTTTGTCAAAGGCTCCCCTCAGCTCAGCCTGAGCATCATCAGCATCTTTTAAATAAACGACCACTTTTTTATCGGCCTTTGCTCGAACTTCTTCAGCTTCAGCCAGGGCGTCCATGACCTCAACCTTTATCTTCAAAAGATCAGTCTCGAGCTTGGCAATCCTGCTCATCTGAATCGAGCTACTTTCTCGAGCATTGAAAATTTGTACCTCGAGGGCAGAAGCCTTGGCCAAAGCATTCCTTTGGGCCGCAGCATGACCACCTATTTGTGCCTTCAACGCATTGCATTCGGAATCGACCTGTCCGACTTCTCCCCAAAGGCGTTCCAACGCTTCTGTTTTTCTCTGCAGCTGAAGCACCGAAATATTAGTTCTCAAAGACGGGAAAAGAAAGCATGTACTCCCTCAAAATAAGGATTACCTGATGCTCGAGATTGCCTTCGTAGTTTCGACTTCGATGCATCTACGATCAAAGATATATCAACTCTTTTATTTTCTTATTATAAAGAAACTTGGGAGATTTCTCCTTGCCTGGAGCTTCCCGCAACTTGGTCTCACAATAGAGCAGCTCGAACTTGAGCTTGTCAAAGGCCTATGAAAAAGAAGCTTCAGTTCAAAAAATGAAAATACAAAGTTGAGAAGTCGACAAAGTCAACAAAAACTCACTACAGAACTGAGCCACTGAGCCTCCTCAAAAGTTGAGCGTGCGTCTACTGGCTTGGTCCCATCGGCCCCAGTTGACCCGCTCTCAATGGGGATATGATCGCTCGAGACCCCTCAAAGTACCTTCGAGGGGGGAAGCAGACGGTGGTGAAAGACTCTTGCTCCTTCCCTCTCATGGAACCTCTCCCTCGAGGTTAGAGGTCTCATGCCCATCAGGATCGGCAACCTCGAGAGAGATGATATCCACGGAATAACCAACGCATATATAGTCCTCTTCTACGGCGTCATCTCCGTTATGTCTTCGGGCAGGCCCTTTCTTATTGAGAATGTCCTCATCAATCCAGGACCTTTTCCATTTATTATCCTTCCTCGGTTCCGAAGTCGACGGTCTTTCCCCCTCCTCGAGGGGGCACGGTCTCATCTCTAAGAATCAATCAACCAACACCCGCGGTGGCGGAGTTAATACACATAAAAGAATGCATTCCTCAAAAGGCAATCACATGGCTCATACCGTGGTGGTTTGCTTCCCATATGACCTTCGACAGATCTCGCCACTTGCGTTCATCATAGGTTGAGGAAGCTGCCAACCTCTGAGTCCAGTCCCCAAGATCGGGGGATCTCTTCCGGCATCCACGGGACCGCTGAGAAAGAAAAAAAGAAACATTCTTATAAATAACAAGAGCAAAGGGCACTAAGGTACAACATAGTACTTATGTTTGAAGTTCCATTTTTTGGGGAACGGCAGGAACTCCGCAGGAATGATGTCGACGCTCCTCCCTTAGAAAAATTGACTCATCCATCCTCGATTCCGGTCCTCATCGTCACTGGCAATAAAAGTCTTGGTGGATCATCGTCATAACGCAATCAGGCCTTGACAATGCAGAGGCCGATATAATCTGATAAGGTGGCTAAGGGTAAACTCGAGCTCAGCCTTTTCAGTAAAGTACCTCATCATCAGCACTATCGATACCTTTTGCACAATTCTAGCACAAGGCGGTTGAGGGAGCCCAATGTAAATGGGTGCGTATACACATTCAGGAATCCCTCTACATGGGCCATAATATCCTCTTCTCGCGTAGGTATCTGCAGCATCACATTTTCTCCCCATCCATAATCTCTCCTCACGGCCTCGAGGTGATTCTCCTCTATCGATCGAATAAACCTCGACGCATCGAATGGTTTCTCTAGTGCAAAGTCTTTCTTCAAAGCAAAACAACTCGAGGTTAACTCGCCGTACACCGGCGGTGTACCACCGACTAGGCAAGAAGCAGAGGTAGAGTTTCCCTCTTCTTGGTGAGCGGATTTGGGCATGGCAGCCATAACTATTTGAACAAAGATAAAGAGGAAGAAAGCTCAAGCAGTTTCGCAAGCTGAGAAACGGAAGAGAACGTTAAAGAGAAAACTAGTTTTGTAAAGTTGCAAGACCTAAACTGAAGAAGAAGCAAGTGTGTATATATATAGAACAAGCGGAGGCTATTAACCCACTTTGAGGGCCAATTAATTTTGACAAGGTCGTTATAGTTTTTGGGTAAGTGTACTAGTGGGGCCACCTCGGTCACTTCACGGTCATGTCATATAAATGATGCTGTCATGCAGCGTTCGAGGGATCGAAACTCCCATGTCAACCTATCCTCGAGAAGGTGTCCGATCCCGAGGATCTCTGTTACTACAAGAACGGGCCTCGAAGTGCTAAATTCAGAGCTCGAAGGTCGACTTTCGCATAAGCATTGCAGGGCAAAGTTTGAAAGATATGAGATAGGGAGATCTTTTTTCATTCCAAAAAATGTATTTACAAGGGTATTTTACAAATATCCTCCGCGGATCCCATGTACAAAAAGGGGGAGAAATAAAAACAGTAGCTAAATCTACTATTTGCCTTCACTACTGCCCGAGCTGCTTCCAGATCCCTCATCTGAAGTAGTTGAAATTGCCAATTCTTCCTCCAAGGCCCTGGCTTCTTCAATCTCAGCAGAGAGATCGGCACCTATAACGCTCGCTTCCTCGAGGGCTTTCCTCCTAGCTTTCAAATGAGCATGAGAAATGACCCGAACTAGTTTCAGCTCGGCCTTCTCGGATATCTCCCTAGCCCGATCAATCGCGGCGGCAACATCCCTTTTGTATGAAGAGACAAATTCATCTGCCTCAGACTTGGCCGCAGATAATGCAACATCCTCCTCTTGAGCGCTTCGAAGAAGGTCTTGAATCGAGGATAGCTTCTCCCGAAGCGTGTCCCTCTCCGAAGCCATATCATCATTCAGCCGCGCCAACTCAAGGATTTCATCGTCCTTGGCCACTACATTCTCTCGGAACTGCTCCACTAGGGCATTATTTCGCCTAATCTGAAAGATACAGAATATAAGCTAATCACCACCAAGTATGGAAATAAAATATAAGATTATGGGTACCAGAGTACCTGCTCGATGAAGTCGACCCTCTCTTGGAGCGCCCTCTCCGAGCCTGCCCAGAGGTTGATCAACTCCTCCTATTTTCGGGCGCATAGAGCCTCCAGCTCAATTGACTCCGATGTAAGCTTCTCAAGCTCCTCTCAATAATGAGTAAACTCATCTTTTAGCTTGGAGAAGGCTTGGTCATACAACTTCTTGCCCTACAACACAAACAAAGAAAGTTATAAAAACTAGAGTAGAAATTCGAAGAATAGAAAATTATATTAAGAATGCTTTTGAAGCCTCTCGGCCTCCTCGAGAGCAACGAGGGCATCGATATCGGTCTCCTCCTCAACACCTTCAAGATAATCTCTAAATGCATCATCCTCTCCCCGAGAGGTCCCCAAACCGGGGGCATTCTTGTCTTGGGCATCTCGTATCTCCCCTGGAGAGAATGACGAGCCCGATTGAAACCCGCCTGCAACATCAACCTCCATCGGGGCTTCCACTCGCCCCCAAAATTAGAAACAGGCCCTTCGAAATCACTGACGCGGACTGTACCATGTCTCATGAGTGGCTTGGGGACTACATCCAAACCCTCCTCGAGGGTCTCCTCAGCACAAGGCGGGTTCGCATCAGCCGCCTCCGACTCAACAGACGTTCGTCCAGCAATTCTCGAAGCATCAACGCTTCTTTTTACCCTTTGTACCAAAGGGCAGGAATTATCATCTTCTTCCTCAGCCATAAGGCTCTCAGCGGCCATCGAGGTAAGGACCGTAGTGTGGATCTTGGGCTTTCGAGCCTTCGCTTTCTTAGATTTCGGAGACACCCCGATGTCTCCCTCTTCCTTTTCTTATCCATGGAGGCCTTCGAAGCCTCTTCCTCACCAGGAGGAGGCGGTCTCATCGACACGCCTTCCCCAAGGCCAACATGGGCATTATGTATCGAACTCACCACCATAGAGAGTACTTACAAAGAGTGAAAAAATGGCAACAATAAAAGCATACCGTGATTCTTGGCCTGCCACCGCATTTTGGCCAGATCGCATCAGATGCGCTTGTTGTATGGGAGAGCGGAGTCAAAAAGTTTGATCTATCTCGGAAGATCCTGGACCTTGCCGGGGAACCAAATGGTGGCTACACAATCAATATAAAATCAATCAAAAGAGAAGGAGGTCAGATCGGAAGAAGAAAAAGAGGTGATAAAACATACTCAATGTACATATACTTACGCTTCATGTTCCATTCCTCCAGGAATGGCATTTTATCAGTAGAGATGATGTCCGAGGTTCTGACTCTAACAAATTGGCTCATCCATATCGGTCTTTATCCTTGTCGATGCAAGCGAAGAACACCTTGGCAGATCGACGGTGCAGTTTAATTAAACCCCCTCAGAATAGATGAGGGTTATACAATCTGATCAAGTGATCGAGGGTGAAAGTCATTCCCTCGAACATGTTGGAAATGTATTGAATCATATATACAATCCTCCAGAAAGAAATATAAATCTGACCGAGCATCACTCGATATTAACAACAGAAGTTAAGAATCACCAGGTCTATCGGTGAAGAAGAAGAATCTACGGGGCCTAAAGTGAAGGGGTACGTATATACGCTGAGAAAGCCAGCTTTATGTGTGACTATGCTTTCTTCCGCTGCGGGGATCTACTTGCACTGCCTCCCCCCAATGACAATCCAGTTTTACCCACTCTGTATCGGTTACTACACTTATATACCGAGGCATGGGCTCGCATCGACCCAGTGTAGAGGTGGGGTTTTCAATGGTAAAATCGAAGATGGTGTCGAAGGGACCAGGGATGCACTGTTTGATGCTAGGAGGAGTTCTTGATTTCCCCTTAGACGGGCGTGATGAAGAAGTGGCTCCCTCTTTTTGAGGAACCGTTTTGGAGGTTTTTGCCATAATTGCAACTGAATTTTAAAGAAAGAAGATGAAGAAGCAAGCGCCGAAAGAGGGTGGAAGTAGAAAACATTTAGTAAAATTTTAAAGATTTGAACATGTTTTAAAATTGTGAAAAGGAAAACGATTGAAGTATTTATTGAATCCATTTGGGTACGTTAGGGAAGCGGAAAGGTCGAACCAATAGCAGTTCGTGGGCTTCTCGAGAATCCTGCTGACAGCGACCCCTGCGCAGCCTTTATGTCACGTCATTTAACGCTCACATGAGGTTGACGTCATAATAGGGATATCGAAGAGGCAATAATTCAAGACCATTTCTTATCACTTCATTCTAAGAAACGCGGGTACTATCTGTATACGGCTAAAATCAGAGATTCCGATTTTATGATCACTATAGCATTCCGCAGCCCATCTTCAGAGGGATCGAGGCACAGTTCGAGGTTCGACACGGAGGAAGCATATCGATGGTCCCCCACAGTCGAACTCGGAGTGGTATAAATCGGAGACCATCATGGAAAAGCGGAAAATTCCCAAAAGGCATGTGGTTAGGGCTAACCAAGTCTACAAGAATAGTACAAGTCCGTACCGTGACATTCAATGGTTGTACCGACTGTTTATCTTTGTAATAATTACACATGTACTAAGTTGGGATTCCCCCTCCTATATAAAGGGGACCCTTGCCATTTTGTAACATATATGATATTCAATACAAGAACAAGAACAGTCTCTGCTCTCTAACACAAATATTTTCTACAATTGTTCCATTAATTTATTGCCTTTCATTTCCTGTGTTCATTAAATTGTTCTTCATTTATTGTTCATTATTGATCATAAAGAGGCCATCCTCTAGGCCTTCAATACTGTTTTATCCTCATTGACCGCTCTCTGTTAAACACTCGAGCTCGACCTCGAGGCCCTATTTCGACCAAGCTTGAGATCTAGTCTCATAATCGCTCGATCTGCATAACTCTATTCCTTTGCTTTTATCTCATTTTCTTAACTCTCACGTAGCATCTATTGCCTAAAAAACTAGTGTTAGAACAAATCACGTATTTTTAGAACCACAAAATCAGAGATAATTGTAATTACCATTTTCACGGTAAACAATGTTCATTCCTTAGAGGGTTAGTATCAACAAAAACAACATGAATAGATTCTTCAATACATAAGGTTATCTTATTATAAACTCTGTAAGCTCTACTTGAAGGAGAGTAACCAAGAAATATACCTTCATCACTCTTTGGATCAAACTTACCCAGATTATTCTTCCCATTGTTATGGATGAAGCATTTGCATCCAAAAGGGTGGAAATAGCTGATATTTGGTTTCTTACCATTCCATAGTTCATACAGAGTGTTTTTGAGAATTGGTCGAATTAGACATCTGTTGATGATGTGACATGCTGTACTCACAGCCTCTGCCCAGAAATGATGAGGTAGAGAGTTTTCCACGATCATGATTCTTGCCATATTCTGCAAGGTTCTGTTTTTATGCTCAACTACCCCAATTAGGGGTTATTTTATGAATCAAGACTCCATTCTAGGCTTATTAGCCATAAAAAGAATAATTTTAATTACCTCGATTTGCATACACAGTCCGGGCGTGAAACCGGAAAGCTTTTATGTGAAAATATAAGAAATAATAATTTTTAGAATTACAATTTGGTTTTAGTTGACTTGAGTCAACATTTTTAGTAAACGGATCCGGATATGTGTTCCGATGATCCCGGGAGGTCCGCAGTAAAATATGGGATTTGAGCGTATGTTCGAAAATGAATTCCGAGGTCCCAAGCCTTAGAAATTAATTTTTGAAAGAAATTGTTTTGTTGAATTATTAATGAAATAAAGAAAAGAATTATTGTTTGAAACCATTGGTATCGGGCTCGTATTTTTGTTCTGGAGCCTGGTACGGATTTGTTATATTATTTGAATACTAACTGTGAAATTTGGTGAGAATCGGAGTTTATTTGACGTGATTCGGACGTCCGGTTAAGAAATAGTGAAATTGAAGTTTTCTTGAGAAAAATGATGAGTTTTGAGGTTTAATTCATAATTTTACATGTTATTTTCATTATTTGATCGCACGAGCAAGTATGTATGATGTCTTTATACCTTTGTTCATGTTTGTTTTAGAGCCCCGAGGGCTCGGATGAGTTTCAAATAGGTTTGACTTGTGTTGCTCTTGTTCTTTCTTATGCTTCGACGTCGTTTCTTCAAGCATGAATGATATCATATTGAACAAATGAGCTCCGATTTCTGTTTTGAATGAACTATTAGATTTGTATGGTAATTACGGACCCGTAGGAAAAAGAGTCGTTGAATTTGGACATCGTATGAGGATTTTATGGTCATTTTACTAAGGTTGCCAGGTTTTTCAGATTAATTACGAAATTGTCACTGACATCGTATTTAAAAATCTGCACTATTTGCAAATATTAAAACCTACATATCACATTCATTATAAGGTCAAATTGAGTGTTTCAAAAGCCTAATTTGACTAGAATTTCACAAGGAATCCGTAAGAGACATAAAAAATTGAGTTTCAGGATCGTTTGGTACGAGAAACGAGGCTGAATAGATGGTAGAAAAATATATAAAACTAGGGTTTGTTCATTCAGTCATATTTTGAGTTGGGTAGCTCGGATTTGGACGATTTTTACCATAGGGATTAGGGTAAGTGTTCTCTACTCGTCTTTTTTGGTTATATTTCAATTACCCAATATTTTTCAACACTTTTAAATCAAAAACTAAGAATTTTCATGGTAAAAAATTGAAGGTTTGGGTAGAATTAGGAAATTTTGTAAAAATCAAATATTTACCTCGAATTGTGGTCGGATTTCCAAACTAATTGTATATTCGGGCTCGTGGGCGAATGGGTAAACGTAATTTGGTCCGAACCCCGAGTTTGGACCAAGCGGGCCCGAGGTCGGGTTTTAACTTTTTTTGAGAAAACTTAGGAAAAATTATAATTTTCAGTAAAGTTAGTTCCTTTAGCATTAATTAGTGATATTAAGTTAATTATGGTTAGATTCGAGTGTATTGGAGATGAATTCAAGAGGAAAAGCTATAATTGTATAATGAGTGGCCTGCGAAGTTGACTTGGTTTAACCTTGACTTGAGGGAATAGGAATCCCCAACCTGATTGTTATGTGAAATTGCTTGTGTGTAGTGTATAGGTGAGGTGACGAGTACCTATGCACTACCAAATTATTGTTTACCATGATCCCTTTTCCGTTTTCCATTTATTTGCTTCCCGGCTTTTATGATTGTTGAGGTTTATATGGTCAAGTGATGATCTTTGCTGCAATAAATCTAAGACCTGAATAAGAGTCACAATTTTTTTTTCTTGATGTTATATAGATCAAGAATGCATTTGGATTATCATTTTTATGTGTTTCTTTTGAAGATTAAGTGAAGTCTTAAACCTTAGGCCAATAAACAAACAAAAAAAAGTATTGATAATATTGTAGAGTAGGACCCCAGACTTGAAAAATGTAAAACGGTAGGATAAGATAAACTATTTGGAGCTCATTAAATTTAGGTCATGAGTGAATAGATGAAAATATTCATTTATAGGCGGCTTTTAGAAATATGTTCAAGTACGTAATTGAATTATTTCGCATATGCTACTTGATTATTTGTTTTCATTAGATTATTGCCAAGTATTGTTGCACACGTGTTAAAAGTGTTGGTTGTTCCCTTGATTTTGTTAAGGTACATAAAGATTGAGCTGGATGACAGTGTTACGATATTTACATATATTCTGGTTTGTTTCATTATGAAATAATATTGGATACAACTTGTGAGCTATACTGTGTTCTATTTACAATTGTAGAGATAAACGTGTTGTGAAAGGCTTGGCCTGAATTGTGAAAGTTTTTGATAAATAAATCAATTGATAGTGATAAGGGTGGACAATATGATAGTGATAGGAGCGGGTAGGGAAAATAAATGATAGTGATAAGGGCGGACATAGAAAATAAATGATAGTGATAAGGGTGGACAGGGGAAATAAATGATAGTGATAAGGGTGGACAGGGAAAATGAATGATAGTGATAAGGGTGGACAGGGGAAATGAATGATAGTGATAATGTCCGCCCTAAGCATTGCAATGTTTTCATCTTGTCATCATTGAAACTTAAACTTAAACCTATCACTTTATGCTGTTTAAATATTTCAGGGATTGTCATATAAGTTAAGTTATATAAGCCATATAAATAGACTTTAGATGCATATCAAGTTTTCATGTCATGCTAGACATATAAAATGGATAAAAGTGATTGCACACACCATTGACTTTATACATTCAAGTATTTGAACTGCATGTCCAAAACTACATGTCGATCATATAAAATCAATTCTACTTGAATTGTTTCTCCAAACTTAAGATCCTTATATATATTTAGCGTTATCATAGATGTAGTCGACGAACATTTTATATCGGTTCCAACCTCCCATTTTTCATAAAAACATAGCATAGAGATCGCTCCATTATATTTTCAGGTACCTGAACCTCTCCTGATATTTTATGAAGTGTTATGTCATGTGATCTTCTGGATCAATTGCCTCCTTACTATGATCATTTATATCATTTTCTCATCTTCTTTATCAATAATTTTATTTGAAACCGATTTGTCTATATGCTTTAAGTGTACCATGGACTTTGTCCTTCTAGGACTTATTCTAATAGGAGCATTTGCATTGAGAATATAGTTACTTTCTTTGGGTCAGCAAATGCGTCTGACATGCTTTATAATATATTGCAAATGAATTATCTTTTATGAAATTCAAGTTCATATAATCTTGTTCGAGGATCAAGATGTACAAATGATAATTCTTTCCATGTAACTTTTTCTCAATTGTTTATCATGACTCTCGCTCATGTTAGAAAAACTAACTTGTTTCCACCACTTTGAGAATCCATTTTTGTGCGTTATGGTGTTAATCAAAATATACACTGCACATCAATAATAATAAGATGAAATTATTTGGTTCTTGACCCT
>ML389142.1:18650-70843 GCA_005239525.1 Nicotiana knightiana
GGGGGGGGGGGGGGGGGGGGATTAATATACTTTCGTATATAACATTTATCAAAGTGAAATATATATATAAATATATATAATTTTTTTTTTCATACAGAATAGTTTAGCTATTAAGTGGAGGCACTCAATAAATTATTTTGCTAAACCAATTTTGATGTAACCAACTTATCAAGATAAACTGTCTTGATTAAAAAATCTGAAAATTATGCTCTAAATTAAATTATTGAGCAAGTTACCTCATAAACACTAGGTTGCGGGTTAATAATAATAGCATATATAACCATATCATAGATGCATCTTATGTGGTATACATGGCAGGTGAATGGACTCATATTCACCTTTGATATTTCCAACATTCATGGGATTCAATCCCACTTTTAGTTGGTCTACAAATTAATGAGAACAAAATTCTAGTTCTTTAATATTTAGCCATGTGAATTCTCTTTTATTTTATTTTATTTTACACATCATACTTAAATTATCATGGCTAAATGAATTATGACAACTGAATAAATTATCAATATTGATAAACTTCAAGTTTGCACCATGACGTGTGCAATTATCATTAAACTCCAAGTTTATTATAATATAGATTTTTATACCAATAAACTTCTACTTTATTGTGAAATTCTTTTATTTGTGTAGTACAAACTGGAGAATAAAGCGAGTTGTTTTTCGCATACATATTACCCCCTAGAAGTTGTAGTAATAGAAAATATTAAAATTTTCGTTTATTTTTAGTCTCAATATAATCAAACGCTTTTGCGAATACTTTAAAAATTCAATAAGTTTCTTTGAGACTTACTACAACACAATGCCTTATTGATAATTAATTTTATTTCTCCAAAATAGTATAATTGGCTCTTTCAGAGCTCTCAACTAATTTTATACTACCACATATTCATCATCATCCATATCGTGAATATCTCTTTCAAGGAGAAAGTTATTCCATTATGACCAAGGTCAAAATCATTATAGGCAAGATATGTTTCTTCCATTACTTTTTTCCTGTAATAGTCACATTGTCATAATATTTTGGCATAATTGTAATAGGTACGTTGTCAATGACCATTCATGCCATAATAATGAAATTATTTTCTTATTTTATCTAAAACCTCCTTCTAGAGGTGAATGTTGTATATTCACTACCACATTCACATTCTTCCAAGAATGAAGTATATATTTATAAATCCCGTGTTGCCACATTCATACTATGAATAGACCATAATCATCTATATGTGCTTTACGAAATCTCACGTCAAATTGATGATAAACATTACTTTCACAGAGTGAAATATTATTTTGAGAATTCTTATTGTTTTCATTACCACAATGATGACGATTATAATTTCGTCTATTGCCACGTCCACCTCCATTAATACTTTCACAGTAATAATTTTGTCTTCTTTCAGACTTATCACATACTGCTACCACATTCTCTTAAGGGAATGAGAATGAAGCAAATTCAATGGGACGAGTTTTCACTTCTTGTTCTCATAATGATACATGAATTTGATTATGGCAAGAAATAGAAATTTTACCACTTCGGATGGTTATAATTTCTTACAAACTCTATTAAAGTTATAATCAACATTTATTGTCTTTGCTTGTCTTTACAATCAAATAAGAATTTAAAAGATAAAAATAAGGTAAAGTACTTACCTTAAATCTAGAATTTAATCCCGAGGGAAGTTCATGGAACAATTGACAATTATTATGTATTAGTTGAGCATCATGCACGTATCCAAAGCCTCTACTCAATTGGTTGGAGTCTCGTGCTAATAACATGTTATAAACGATAAAGTAAGAAGAAGAGTATTGCAAAAAAAATTGAGAGAGAATTCTTATTGATATCGGATCAATTACAATGGAATAAAACCCCTTTATTTATAAGGAAAAAGTGACGCACCCACCAACTAACAAACCCTAAAATCTCTTTAAAATATAGAAATTCACCATAAATATAATTCTATAACAAATACCAAATATAAATAATTTTTGTTTATTATAATGTGTGTAAATCATTATACAATATACTAGACATATAAAATCGAGTTGTAATAAAATCTCAAACTTAAACTCAAACTCACCGAATTTAAATCCTATATTCGCTCCCGGTAGACATCCACATGGTGAAAGGAACATACCACTGGAAGAAATTAAAAAATTTATCTCCAAACATGAGATTTAAGGGGCTCTCCTATTCAATTACAAAAATACGTGTTGATGGAAGATCAAAGAACCAAGAAATACCTATGTGGACCAGAGTTATATATTTGGCTAGTAACATGCCTCTTCAACTTCCTCTCTCTGAATACCATACCATAAAAACAAAAGGTTACAAAGTTTAAAACAACCACATCTTCACAAACCACTAAGAAAATCCAAATCACTAGTTCTAGATCACACAAGAAAGAACCTCCAAGATCATTTACTCGTCCATTGAAATCAAGCACTGCTATTTATATCATGTTAAAGGTTCGAGCTATGAAATCACTCATTGATACTAATGTCAGGTTATTTAATTTTTCAAGTTATGGACTACCCATTGAATTTTTTATTTTAATATTTTTAAGATCTTTGATTTTATTTGATGCGAAAACAAATAGTAAGTGAGTATGATATTGTAAAGCATAAACTAAATGGGGAAGTAAGGTAGGGAAATAAATAATCAAAATCCATGAATGTCCACTAGAATTTTCAAAACCCGGTGTCACAAGTGCACGAGTATCTAGTAGAATATACAAAACTCCCTAAGAACTACTGTCTAAAACAAAATAGACAAAAGTGATAAAACATAACAAGAGAAGGCTCTGGGTGTTGTAGAACGGAGCATGGGAAATCGGCTCACCGCTAAGCCTATGGGTACTGCGATACGCGCCCGGACGAACTCCAGATGCACTGATGATGTCCACAACATACCTCAATAAAAGATATGATACAGCCGTATGCAATAATAATTATCCAAGTATGAGTTGGGGTTGAATCTACTAGGAGTTATGAGGGGTGTTAGGAGTATATATTTGAATCAAGCAAATGGACTACCTAAGATTGCACTTCCACAACAGAGTTTGGATATTTACTTCTACTGTTACTCTAATGATTGCAAGCTAAGGAAAAAAAGACTAGAGATGAATATTTTTGTTGTTTTCCCAATTAGTTTAAAGACCTATGGATGTGACCATAACCTAGGTATTCTCCTAATGAGATAAAGACATTAACGCTTGTTTTGTTGATTGGGGTGTATTTATCACGACCCGAAATCCTGCCTTCAGGCTATGATGGCGTCTAACGTTGAACCCGCTAGACAAGCCATTGTTTTGGTTAAATTTACTATTTCTTTATTAATAACATCTAAAAGAAAGATAATACGCATGAACAAATGAGTAAAAATGCGGAAGCTAGGAATTTAACAGCTTAATATAATAAATCTTACGAAATTTCGTACATAAAACCTCCAGAACTGGTTTCACAATGTCACGAACAATCTAAGATACACTAAAAATAATAGTCTAAAATAAACAGGTACAATTGTCTAGAAATACAAGATAAGACAGAAGGGAAGGACATAGATGGTGACGCCAAGGCCTGCGGACGCCTGCAGGACTACCTCGGTGTCGTCGTGGACTGAAGGATACTCCCTCGCTCAATGTCCACTGGGTCCGGTGCTGTAATCTGCACAACATAGGGAAGTGCAGGTGTAGTATCAGTACAACCGACCCCATGTACTGAGTAAGTGCCGAGCCTAACCTCGGCGAAATAGTGACGAGGCTAGGACACGATCAATAACAAATAACTGTGCAGTTCAGTAATGTAATAAAGAAGTAATGACAAGAAATAAGCAGTTAAACATAAAAATGGGGTTAACATGCTGGGGAAAAAGGGCAACAATTCACTAAGATGACAAAACAAGATAACAACTGAAATGTCTAAATAACAGCAAGAATTTACAAATCTGAACAAACAAATAAACAGAAACGGCACGGCATGTCCCCTCGTGCTATAACCTCACAAAAACACTCGGCACGGAATGTCCCCTCGTACATAAATAAATAATCACTCGTCACAGAATGTCCCCTCGTGCATAAATAAATAATCGCTCGGCACGGAATGTCCCCTAGTGCGTAAATAAATAATCACTCGGCACAGAATATCCCCTCATGCATAACCTCACAAGTCACTCGGCACAGAATATCCCCTCGTGCACAACCTCACAAGGCACTCAGCACGGAATGTCCCCTCGTGCGTAAATAAATAATCACTCGGCACGGAATGTCCCCTCGTGCATAACCTCACAAGACACTCGGCACAGAATGTCCCCTCGTGCATAAATAAATATAAAGGCAACAGATTGACAGGAAGCTCAGCAACAATAAACTTTAAATACTCAGAAATTATCAACAAGAATACTATCATCCCTGCAAGAGACTCAACTATAACCAATCTCACTCGGAGGTACAACTTAACAAATAATCCTCAACCGAAGCGAATAATCAACAATATTCAAAATAATGAATTACCCTCAGGTACATAACTTCCATCGTGACAATTACTTCATAACACGGAGAATTTTAACAGAAATCACATATATATCATGAAATTTGACTCACGGGCATGCTAGACCACAACATATAGGTACTCGTCACCTCACTTATACGTTGGACATGAATTATCACATAGCAAATAAGACTCAATACCTATTCCCTCAAGCTAAGGTTAGGCCAAACACTTACCTCGACTCTAAGAATCCAAATCAAGCCTCTAACACCGCTTTTTCTTTCGAAACCGACTCGGAAACAATCGTATCTGGACATAATTGTCTCAATAACATCAATAAATGCTAACCAGTTTAATTCCAAAGCTTAATTATAGACTTCCTAACATTCTTCCCAAAATTCCAAAAATCGACCCCGGGCCCGCTTGGTCCAAACACGAGGTTCGGACCAAAACTCGATCACACATTCCCCCACGAGCCCGAATATACAATATGTTTTGGAATCCGACCCCAAAACAAGGTCAAATTCCCAAATATTCAAAAAGCCCTAACTCTACCCGAAATCCCAATTTCTACCTTTGATTTCATGTTTTTAGGCCTAAAATCTAATAGATGTTGATGAAAAATGGAAGAAAACAATGTTAGAATCACTTACCTAAGAGGTTATGGTGGAAGAACTCTTCAAAAATCGCCTATGGGGTTTGGAGAAGAAGAGGGTTGAGAAAAATGGATAATTCCCGTAATGGATTCTGCTTTTGGGCATTTAAAATCACTGGACGAAAATACTCTCTGCATTCGCGGGCCCGAGGCCGCGTCACGGAGGTTTAGATATCCAGGCCCATGCATTCGCGGTTGAGGGACTGCAATCGCACAGAGTAATTGATACCCAGCCCCCAGGTCTCCGCCTAAGCCTATGCGTTCGCACCTCTTCTCGTGCGTTCGCGTAGAGTACCCTTCTAGTGCTCCGTTTCACACAGAACAACCCCACCCCCTCCCATAACAGTGTTGTGCATTCGTACTTATACCTGTGCGTTCGCATAGCATAAAAGGTCAGGCACTAGATGACATCATTAGACATCAGATTTTTCACCACTTTTGCACTCCGACACCTAACTGAAACTCACCTGAGCCCTCGGGTCTGAAAACCAAATATACACACAACCTAAAAAACATCCTACAGACTTATTCAATTAATCAAAACACCAAAATAACATCATAAACATCGAATTAAACCTCAAAATCAATGAAATTCATTTAAACTTCCAAAACTTCTAAATTTTCCATTTTCGATCTGAATCACGTCAAACTAAGTCCGTTTCCCACTAAATTTCACAGATAACACATATAAGACATATTGAAACTGTTTGAGGCTCCGGAACCATAATACGAGCCCGGTATCATAGGTTTCACATCAAATCTCATTTTCAAAAACCTTTATATTATTTAGAAAATAATTTTCTTCAAAATTTCATTTCTCGGACTTGGGACCTCGGAATTCGATTCCGGGCATACGCCCAAGTCCCATATTTTCCTACGGACCCTCCGGGACTGTCAAATTACTGGCCTGAGTTCGTTTACCAAAAATGTTGACCAAAGTCAACTTTATTCAAATATTTATTATAAAATCATCATTTTATCAATTTTTCACATAACGGCTTCCCGGCTGCGTGCCCGGGCTGCGCATGCACATCGAGTAAGATAAAAGGAGCCTTTCATCGCCTCGGAACACAGATTTAGCTAAAAGTACACGGGATGACCTTTTGGGTCATCACAATCTCCACCTCTAAAACAAACGTTCGTCCTCGAACGGACATAGAAAGGTACTTGAGTCGGGGAAAAGATGGGGATATCGGCTCCGCATATCGGACTCGGACTCCCAGGTAGCTGCCTCAACAGATTGGCCTCTCCATTGAACACGAACTGAAGGATAACTCTTCGATCTCAACCGACAAACTTGTGAAACTAATATGGCTACCGGCTCCTCCTCATAAGTCAAATCCTTGTCCAACTAGACACCGCTGAAGTCAAGTACATGAGAGGAATCGACAATATACCTCCGAAGCATCGATACATGAAACACCGGGTGCACGACTGATAAACTAGGTGGCAAAGCAAGTCTGTAAGGCACCTCTCCAACCTTGTCCAGAATATTAGATGGACCAATGTACCTAGGTCTCAACTTTCCCTTTTTTCCGAACCTCATCACGCCCTTCATGGGCAACACCTGAAGAAATACTCAGTCTCCTATCATGAATGCCAAGTCATGAACTCTGTGATCCGCATAACTTTTCTGTCTGGACTGGGCTGTACGAAGTCTATCCTGAATAATCTTCACTTTATCCAAGACATCTTGGACTAACTCTGAACCCAACAATCTAGCCTCTCCTGGCTCGAACCACCCGACTGGCAACCGACACCGCCTACCATACAACGCCTCATACAGAGCCATCTGAATGCTCGACTGATAGCTGTTGTTGTAGGCAAACTCAGCTAATGGCAAGAACAGGTCCCATGAACCTCCAAAATCAATGACACATTCTCACAACATATCCTCCAAAATCTGAATAGTACGCTCAGACTGTCCATCCGTTTGAGGATGAAATGTTGTGCTCAAATCAACCCGTGTGCCCAACTTCCGCTGAAATACACTCTAGAAATGGGAGGTAAACTGAGTACCTCGGTCAGATATAATGGACACGGGCACACCATGCAATAAAATATCTCTCTCATGTAGATCTTTGCCAACTTCTCCGCCGAATACGAGACTGATACAGGAATGAAGTGTGTTGACTTGGTCAGCCTATACACAATGACCCACACCGCATCAAACGTCCTCTGAGTCCGTGGGAGTCCAACTATGAAGTCCATGGTGATACACTCCCACTTCCACTCGGGAAGCTCAATCTGCTGTATCAAACCACCGGGTCTCTGGTGCTCGTACTTAGCCTGCTGACAGTTCAAGCACCGAGCTACATATGCTACAATATCCTTCTTCATCCTCCACCACCAATAATGCTGCCACAAGTCCTGGTACATCTTTGTGGCGCCCAGATGAATGGAATACCGGGAACTGTGGGCCTCCTTCAATATCAACTCCCGAATGCCATCAACATCAGGTACACAAATACAACCATGCATCCTCAAAACTCCCGCATCATTAACTGTGACCTGCTTGGCACTTCCATGCCGGACTGTATCTCTAAGAACACATAAATGACGATCATCATACTGCCTGGCCCGAATATTATCATACAATGAAGAACAGGCTAAAACACTGCCAGTCTCAGAAACCTCCAATATCATGAACCGGTTGGCCAAAGCCTGAACATCCAAAGCGGTCGCTCTCCGACTGGTATATAAGCAAGACTACCCATGCTGGCTGACTTCCGGCTCAAAGCATCGGCCACCACATTGGCCTTCCCCAGATGATATAAGATGGTAATGTCATAATCCTTCAACAGCTCTAACCATCTCCTCTGCCTCATATTCAACTCTTTCTTCTTGAACATATACTGCAAACTCTTATGATCTGTGAACACCTCACAGGACACACCATACAAATAATGCCTCCAGATCTTCAACGCATGAACAATAACTACTAACTCCAAATCGTGAACTGGATAGTTCTTCTCATGAACCTTCAACTGACGAGAAGCATAGTCTATACCCTTATCGTCCTGCATCTACACTGCACCAAGTCCCACCCGTGAAGCATATAATACACGGTATAAGGCCCTGAACCCGTGGGCAAAACTAACAACGGTGTCGTGATCAAGGCTGTCTTGAGATTCTGAAAGCTCTTCTCACACTTATCAGACCACCTGAACTAGGCACCCTTCTGGTTCAACTTGGTCATCGGGGCTGCAATGGATGAAAAGCCCTCCACAAACCGGCGATAATAACCCGCTAAGCCCAAGAAACTCCGAATCTCTGTAGCTAAGGTGGGTCTAGGCCAATCTCTGACTGCTGAAATCTTCTTGGGATCTACCTGAATACCCTCTGACGATACCACATGGCCTATAAATGCAATCGAACTCAACTAGAACTCACACTTGGAAAATTTGGCATACAATTGACTGTCCTTCAGAGTTTGGAGGATGACTCGAAGATGCTGCTCATGCTCCTCTCGGCTACGGGAGTAAATCAAAATATCATCAATGAAGGCTATAAAAAATGAATCCAAATAGGGCCTGAACACTCGGATCATCAACTCCATAAAAATAGCGGGGGCATTTGTCAACCCAAATGTCATCACCAAGAACTCATAATGCCCATACTGAGTGCGAAAAGCTATCTTACGGACATCAGACGCCCTAATCCTCAACTGATGGTAACCAGATCTCAAATCTATCTTGGAAAACACTGTAGCACCCTGAAGCTAGTCAGATAAATCATCAATCCTCGGCAAAGGATACTTATTCTTAATAGTAACCTTGTTCAACTGCCGGTAGTCAATACACATCCTCATCGAGCCATCTTTCTTCCTAACAAACAACACTGGGGCACCCCAAGGAGAAACACTAGGCTTGATGAAGCCTTTATCCAATAAATCCTACAACTGATCCTTCAACTCCTTCAACTCTGGCGGGGCCATACGATATGGTGGGGTAGAAATGGGCTGAGTGTCCGGAGCCACCTCAATACAAAAGTTAATATCCCTGTCGGGTGGCATACCCTACAGGTCAGCAAGGAATACCTCTGGACACTCACTAACCACGTGCATGGACTCCATAGAAGGAACCTCTACACTAGAATCACGAACGTAGGCCAAATATGCCAAACAACCCTTCTCGACCATGCGTCGAGCCTTCATATATGAAATAACTCTATCGGAAGAATGAATAGGAGTCCCTCTCCACTCTAAGTGAGGTACTTCTGGCAAGGCCAAGGTCACTGTCTTGGCATGAGAGTCCAGAATAGCATGGTAGGGAGATAGCCAATCCATCCCCAAAATAACATTGAAGTCGACCATATCAATAAGAAAGAGATCTACCTGAGCCTCTAGATCACCAATAACCACTACGCATGAATGGTAGACTCTATCTACCACAATAGAATCACCCACCGGTATAGACACATATACATAAGTACTCACGGAATCACGGGGCATACTCAAATAAGGGGCAAAATATGAAGATACATAGGAGAGTGTAGAACCCGGATAAAATAAAATCGAAGCATCTCTGTTGCAAACTGAAACCATATCTATAATGACTGCATCAGAGGCCTCAGCCTCAGGCCTAGTAGGATTAGCATAGCATCAGGGTGGAGCCCCTCCAACTTGAACATCTCTGGGTCTACCCACTGCGGGCTGACCTCTACCTCTCATAACCTACCCTCCACCTCTAACGAATTGTCCTCCACCTCTAGCACCTCGACCTCCACCCCTAGCTGGCTGAGGGGGCGGGGGTGCACCTGGTGTCAGAATCATAGCACAGGAACCCTGATACTGAGAACCACCGGGACCTTGGGGGTAGAACCTGGAAATGTGCCCCACACCACCACAAGTGAAGCAACACCTCGACTGCTGAGAATGCTTTCCCTGACGACCAGAATAACCACTCTAGAAGCTCTAAATCGATGGTGCACTGATAGGAGCTGATGGTGCACTAATAGGAGCTGGTGGTGCACTTCGGGATACCTGAAGTGCTAACTGATATGTCCTAGGAGGATGACCTCTGCCAAAAGAATCCCTGCCTCCAGATGAGGCACCACTGAACTGGCCGAAATGACGAGGTCTCTTGTCAGACCCCTGACCACTGCCCTGTGATAAGACCATCTCAATATGCCTGGCCACATCGACCGCATAAAAGATATCAATACCTGTCTCTCTGGCCATCTGAAGTCTAATAGGCTGAGCTAGACCCTCAATAAACCTCCTCACTCTCTCGCGATCAGTGGGGAGTATCATGATAGCATGTCGGGCCAGAGTAATGAACTTGGTCTCGTGCTGTGTAACAACCATAGATCCCTGCTAGAGGCGCTCAAACTGCCTCTAAAGATCCTCCCTCTGAGTAACTGGAATAAACTTCCCCAAGAATAAATCGGAGAACTGAGCCCAAGTCAAAGGCGAAGACCCAGCTGGTCTGGTCAAACAATAGTCCCTCCACCAAGTCTTGGCGGTACCAGAAAGACAGAATGTAGCAAAATCAACTCCATTGGACTCCACGATACCCATGTTTGAAGAACCTCATAACAACTGTCCAAGTAATCCTGGGGATCCTCTGATGGTGCACCAGTAAAAGTAGTAGGAAATAAGTTGGTGAACCAATCTAATCTCCATAGAGCATCTGCCTACGTAGCTACTCCCTCAACTGCCGGTGCCACAATCCCTGGTTGAGCTACTCTAACTGTCTGAGGTGCTGGAGTCTGGAACTAAGGAGCTAGCTGCTCTGGTGTGCGGGTAGCAGGAGTCTGGGTCCCTCCCCCAGCCTGAGAGACAACTGGTGCAGTAGGAAGAAGACCGGCCTGAGCCACGCTCTCCATAAGGCCCACTAAGTGGACCAGAGCGTCCTGAAGAACCGGGGTGGCAATGAACCCCTCTGGGACCTGAGCTGGTCCCACTGGAACTGCCCGGGTGGTAATCTCCTCAGAAACCTCTACCTGAGGATCCTCTACTGGGGTTGCTGCTCTGGGCTGAGCCTTGGCTCTGCCTCGGCCTCTAGCACGACCTCGGCCTCTAGTAGGAGCTGCAACGGGAGGATCGGGCTGCTGATCGGTAGATGAGGAAGCACGCGTTCTCGCCATATGCTAGAGAATAGAATAGAATCTCAGCTAGCATTTAGAACTCAAATCGCACGACAGAGAAGAAAAGATGTAAAGTTATTTCCTAACTTTGCAGCCTCTGGGGGATAAATACAGACGTCTCCGTACCGATCTCTCAGAATCTACCAAGTTTGTCCATGGATTATGAGACCTAAGCAACATAGAGCTCTGATACCAACTTGTCACGACCCGAAATCCCACCTTCAGGCCGTGATGGCGTCTAACGTTGGACCTGCTAGACAAGCCAACGTTTTGGTTAAATTTACTATTTATTTATTAATAACATCTAAAAGAAAGATAATACGCATGAACAAATGAGTAAAAATGCGGAAGCTAGGAATTTAACAGCTTAATATAATTAATCTTACGAAATTCAGTACATAAAACCCCCAGAACTGGTTTCACAATCTCACGAACAGTCTAAGATTCACTAGAAACAAGTTGAAATAAACAGGTACAACTGTCTAGAAATACAAGATAAGACAGAAGGGAAGGAAATAGGTGGTGACATCAAGGCTTGCGGACGCCTGCAGGACTACCTCGGTGTTGCCGTGGACTGAAGGTAACTCCCTCGCTCAATGTCCACTGGCTCCGGCGCTGTAATCTGCACAACATAGGGAAGTGCAGATGTAGCATCAGTACAACCGACCCCGTGTACTGAGTAAGTGCCGAGCCTAACCTCGGCTAAGTAGTGAAGAGGCTAGGACACGACCAATAACGAATACCTGTTGCAGTTCAGTAATGTAATAAAGAAGTAATGGCAAGAAATAAACAGTTAAGCACAAAAAATGGGGTTAACATGTTGGGGAAACGGGGCAACAATTCACTAAGATGACAGAACAAGATAACAACTGAAATGTATAAATAAAAGTAGGAATATACAACTCTGAACAAACAAATAAACAAAAACAGCACGACATGTCCCCTCGTGTTATAACCTCACAAAAACACTCGGCATGGAATGTCCCCTCGTGCTTAAATAAATAATCACTCGGCACAGAATTTCCCCTCGTGCACAAATAATTAATTTCTCAGCACGGAATGTCCCCTTGTGCGTAAATAAATAATCTCTCGGAACAGAATGTCCCCTCGTGCATAACCTCACAAGACACTCGACACAGAATGTCCCCTCATGCGTAAATAAATAATCACTCGGCACGGAATGACCCCTCGTGCATAAATAAATATAAAGGCAACAGATTGACAAGAAACTCAACAATAATAAACTTTAAATACTCAGAAATTATCAACAAGAATACTATTGTCCCTACAAGAGGCTCAGCTGTAACCAATCTCACTCGAAGGTACAACTTAACAAACAATCCTCAACCGAACGAATAATCAACAATATTCAAAATCATGAATTACCCTTAGTTACATAACTTTCACAGTGACAATTACTTCATAACACAGAGAATATTAACAGAAATCACATATATATCACGAAATTCGACTTACGGGCATCTAGACCACAACATATAGGTACTCGTCACCTCACCTATATGTTGGACATGAATTATCACATAGCAAATAAGACTCAATACCTATTCCCTCAAGCTAAGGTTAGGCCAAACACTTACCTCGACTCCAAGAATCCAAATCAATCCTCTAACACCGCTTTTCCTTTTGAACCCGGCTCCGAAACAATCATATCTGGACATTATTGACTCAATAACATCAATAAATGCTAACCAATTCAATTCCAAAGCTTAATTATAGAATTCCCAATATTCTTCCCAAAATTCCAAAATTGACCCCGGACCCGCTTGGTCCAAACACGAGGTTCGGACTAAAACCCGATCACCTATTCCCCCACGAGCCCGAATATACAATCTGTTTCGGAATCCGACCCCAAAACGAGGTCAAATTTCCAAATATTCAAAAAGCCCTAACTCTACCGAAAATCCCAATTTCTACCTTTGATTTCATGTTTTTAGGCTTAGAATCTAATAGATGTTGATGAAAATTGGAAGAAAACAATGTTAGAATCACTTACCTAAGAGGTTATGGTGGAAGAACTCTTCAAAAATCGCCTATGGGGTTTGGAGAAGAAGAGGGTTGAGAAAAATGGCTAATTCCCGTAATGGATTCTGTTTTTGGGCATTTAAAATCATTGGAAAAAAATACTCTCCACGTTCGCGGACCCCAGGCCGCGTTCGCGGAGGTTTAGATATCCAGGCCCATGTGTTCGCGGTTCAGCCCGCGTTCGCACAGGGTAATAGATACCCAGCCCCCAGGTCTCTGCCTAAGCCTATGCGTTCGCACCTCTTCTCGTGCGTTCGCGTAGAGTACCCTTCTAGTGCTTCGTTTCACATAGAACAACCCCACCCCCTCCCATGACAGTGTTGTGCATTCGTACTTATACCTGTGCGTTCGCATAGCATAAAAGGTCAGACACCAGATGACAACATTAGACATATGATACCACTTTTGCACTCCGACACCTACCCGAAACTCACCTGAGCCCTCGGGTCTCAGAACAAAATATACACACAACCTCAAAAACATCCTACAGACTTATTCAAGTAATCGAATTAAACCTCAAAATCAATGAAATTCCTTTAAACTTCCAAAACTTCTAAATTTTCCATTTTCGATCCGAATCACGTCAAACTAAGTCCGTTTCCCACCAAATTTCACAGATAACACATATAAGACATATTGACCCTGTTCCGGGCTCCGGAACCATAATACGTGCCCAGTATCACAGGTTTCACATCAAATCTCATTTTCAAAAACCTTTATATTTTTCAGAAAACAATTTTCTTCAAAATTTCATTTCTCGGACTTGGGACCTCGGAATGTGATTCCAGCATACGCCCAAGTCCCATATTTTCTACAGACCCTCTGGGACCGTCAAATTACGGGTCCGGGTCCGTTTACTAAAAATGTTGACCAAAGTCAACTTTATTCAAATATTTATTATAAAATCATCATTTTATAAATTTTCCGCATAACGGCTTCCCGACTACGCGTCCGAGTTGTGCACGCATATCGATGTGAGATAAAATGAGGCTTTCATGGTCTCAGAACAAAGATTTAGCTAAAAGTACATGTGGTGATCTTAAAGATTTAGCTAAAAGTACATGTGGTGCTCTTTTGGGTCATCACATAATTATAGCTCTTAACTCTATATTACCCACTCAATACCTCTTGATTAGGGAGTGGTATTACCCAATTTAGCTTTCTCAAGTCCAAATGGGTATCAAACAAAATAGTTGATATGAGCTCAAGTTTGGTCCTTACTATCTCGAGTTTGAACTCTTTAATTAGGTTAATCAATCTCTTAATTAACCCAATTCCTTGTTAACCAAGTTATCCTAGACTAAGTCCCTCTTTTTCAGATAGAGAATAAGTCAAGTAGGCATGAATCAATGTTTGCACCCATTAATTCTAAAGATGAAGCATGAACTAAGCTAAATAGTCAACACTCTAACATAATCAAGCCTTATATTAATTACCCATAAGGTTTACACACTAGGG
Organism: Nicotiana knightiana; assembly: GCA_005239525.1. Taxonomy (NCBI): domain Eukaryota; kingdom Viridiplantae; phylum Streptophyta; class Magnoliopsida; order Solanales; family Solanaceae; genus Nicotiana; species Nicotiana knightiana. The sequence goes on from ML389142.1 coordinate 33,394, forward strand.
TTGGGTCACAACCCTAGTAACAATCTAGCTACTCATAATAATAATTGCAGAAAATAAAGAAGAAAAGCTAATTAAACTCACTATGGAAGATTAAAATGATGAAATCTAACGTTCAAACACTCAAATAAACTAAAACTTCCTAAAATAGTAAAAAGAAACGTGTCACGACCCCAAATCCACTAGTCATGATAGCACCTAACCTAACTGGCTAGGTAAGCCAACTAATATCTATCCAATTCCAATAATATTAAAAAGAATAATCTGAATCTTATACATTTCCCAAGGGCTGGTAGTACAAATCACGAGCTTCTAAAATTAGAATCTACAAAGCTGGTATGAAACAAATACATCATCTGTTCAAAATGTATATAAATAGATTTTTATAAATCGAAGGCTACCATGAACAAGAGGCAGCTACAACTGTAACAGAGGTACATCTTCAATTCTAGCTCCCGTCGATCACATCAATGTCAGCAGTCAACATCTGCACACAAGGTGCAGAAGTGCAGTATGAGTAACACCGACCCCATGTACTCAATAAGTAACAAACCTAATCTTAGGTTGAAAGTAATGACGAGCTGGAACATAGGTTGGGTCCAACACCAATAACCAATAACAGTTCATAATAATGCAAGGCAAGTAATAACAGAAGTAAATCAAAATTTAAAATGCTCAGCTTATTCATAGTTCCTGAAAATGGTTCCGCTTTTCAAATATATCAGTGAAAACTCAAATCCTTTACCGAAATCGTTGAAAAATATGAGATAGTTTGAAAACTGTAATTTTTCCAAAAATTCTTTCCACAGTAAATAAGATGTTTCATTTTCTTTCCAGATAGCAAGTGTGAAATACCTCTCTATGCCCACATATCATTATATGTGAAAAGTCATGAATGACGTGATACTGTTTATCATGAGGAAAATGCCTCTCTATGCTTGTATGTCATGTGTGCATGTCAATGCCATGTATCTCAGAGATGAACTCATGTACTCACACTCTTTGAGTACCCAATATCACTGCCTCATACTTTTCACTCATCATGCTCAATCACGTAGTACTGCATATGGCCAATCCGGCCCAGGGAAGATCCATCCCAGAATATATACATCAATTGACTAACAGTCACTCAGTACTGGGTAGGGGAAAATCTGGCCCGTGGGGAAGATCCATCTCCAGGTATATAAATTCTTCGGACAAGATCCATGTCCAGGGAGTATCCATCCCTCAATATAGTCAATCGCGCTCACTAGGGTTGTGTATAGACTCCGGAGGGGCTCCTACATCCTAAGAGCTATCATAAAATCAACATAACCACTACGGCATGCAGCCTGATCCCATAACTGTCACTCATATTCAGGCTCTCAACCTCACTCAGTCATCAATCACTCCAGTCTCACTCACGGGCTCACAATGTCTTGAAACTAGCCCGACAACAATGATATGATGCATCAATAAATAACAACTGAGACCGAGATATGATATGAATGAATGAATATGACTGAGTATGAAATATCAATAAAATCAGTAAAATGACAGGAAGAAACGACCACTATAGGTCCCAACAATATTGGCATAAAGCCTAAACATGATATCTAGCATGATTGACAACTCAATTACTTTATCACATGGTGAAAATACGGATATCAACAAAATAGAACCACTATACAGTTCCATGGAAACAATGGAGTCACAATTCACATGGTGCACGCCCGTCACCTAGCATGCGCGTCAACTCAATATCAATCATATAACACGTATTTAGAGGTTTCACACCCTCAACACTAAGTTTAGAAATATTACTTACCTCGAACAAGAAAAATCAAATACCCAGCAAGCCAAAAGATGCTTCAAAAATACCATCCCGTGCGTAACGAACTCCGAATGCCTCGAAACTAGCCAAAAGAAACTCAAATACATAAAATAATTCCAAAGGAAGAAAACCCAATCGATAAAGGTCGAACATTTAATCAAAATTCCAAAATCAACCAAAAGGTCAAACCCGGGCCCGTGCCTCGAAACCCAACAAAACTCAAAAAATCCGATAACCTATTCAATTACGAGTCCAACCATACAAGTTTCACTCAGATCCGACTACAAATCGATGTTCAAAATGCAAAAATTTACTTTATAAAATTTTAGACAAAACCTCCAAATTTTACTTTGAAATCATCAATGAAATGCCAAAAACGAGATGGATTAATGAAATATAACGAAAACCGAGTGTAGAACACTTAGCCCAATCCATATGGTAAACATTTCTTCCAAAAATAGTTCAAATTCAAGCTCCCAAACTCAAAATATGACCAAATGAACAAACCTTTGATATTAAGTACTTTTGTCCAGTTGTTCTGCCTCGTTTTGCATGCCAAATGATCCCAAAACTTGCTTTTGACGCCTCAAATGTATTCCTTATGAAATTTTAGTCAAGATGGGATTCTAAAATATGTTGGTTTCAATATATGGAAATATTGCAGATTTTTAAATACAAAGTCAGTGGCCATTTCGTAATTAATCTGATAAATCTGGCAACCTAATTCTTAGTAAAATGACCATAAAATTCTCATACTACGTCTAAATTTGACGATACTTTTTTCTATGGATCCGTAATTACGATACGGATCTAATTTTTCAATCAAAATAAAAAAAACCGGAGCTCATGTGTTCAATGTGGTGCCATTTATGCTTGAAGAAACGACGTCGATACCTAAGAAAAATTACACAACCCAAACCTACCTGAAACTCACCCCAGCCCCTCGGGGCCCCGTACAAACATACCAACAAGTCCCATAATAGAACACGGATTTACTCGAGGCCTCAAATCACGTATAACTACATCGAAATGACAAAACCCACCAAAATCAAACTTAATAAACTTTCAAACTTTCGACTTCCAAAAACTCGCGCCGAAACATATCAAATCAACTCAGAATGAACTCAAATTTTTCACACAAGTCCTAATACATCATACGGAGAAACTCGTGCTCCCAAACTACTGAGCAAAGTTCAAATACTCAAAACAATCGGTCGGGTTGTTACAAAACGGCTACAACAGCTTTATATGTTCAAAACTTGACCTAATTTTTGTGAAACCCATCTATTTATACTGGGCTAAAAATCCCTGTCAAAAATGCCCCTCGAGAGGTTTTGAGGCCGCACAATTCCATGTGTGGTCCGCAGATTTCTTCAGTCGGCAAGGAGGTGAGTTTTATAGCCGCACATTTCTGGACTGCAGTTGCGAAACAACTTCTGCGGCCGTCCAATTCTTGTGCAGTCCGCAATTCTTCAAGGCATCAAGATTTGTTCTTTTTCAGTGTCTCTGAACTTGAAAATATTTGTCAATGCAAGCCCATTTCTGCGGCCGCACATTGTTGAAAATCTTATTGGGTTTTATTGCTTGGTTTGTGACCGCAGATCGAATTCTGCGGTCCGTAATTTCTTCTGCGGCCACAAAATTCCTTTTGCGAACCGTACTTCTTTGCTTCAGCACCATTTATTTCCTTGTGCTTCGGAAAACTCCTTTTTGAGTTTGATTTCCTCACAGGAGACCAAACCTTCAGCATTCCTGCAATTCGCATATTTTCATTAGTGTTGGGAGCACAATTCGATACTTTCTGACTAAGACAAGAGAAAAAAGGCGCTAATAAGAAGTCAAAATCCCTACTTATGAACTCCCCCAAACTTAAGTCTTTGCTTTTCCTCAAGCAAATAAATTAGTTTCCACCTCCAAGAGTTAAGGGTCATTTCAGTGAGTCAAAGGTGAGCTATTCACACATCAGTTGGGACCAACAATTACCCACAATATTCATGCATTATCAACAAGGCAATAGGTTAAACATTCATGCATGCATAGTTCTAATGTGACACTTGAGCTTCAAGAATTGACTTTACTCATCAAGGTCTCTTGCTCTATCATGTAGGCCATGGTAGACTCCAAACTCTTCCTCCTCTAATTTTGATTTTCCAAGCTCACTTAAGAATTTAGCACTCAATCCGAAGATTTATGAAAGGTTCACTCATCTCTCATAAGAGAATAACACAAGTACGACCTTAAGTACCATAGGCTTTCTCCTCATGTAGATCGCCACTTATGGAAGTTCACTTGGTTTAAAATAAAGTAGGACTTCTTTCGGGATATAATGAAGGTTTTTGGTTTAGGGTATGATATTGTATGGGCAAGTGGTTACACCTTTTCTTAGGCACTCCATCTTTCATTTCTCGGCTCACTCTTGCCATCTTAGAGGTACTTTGTTTTCATTAGGGACTAGAGAGACTTAACATCACTCTTTCTTGATTATTTCATTATTTTTCTTCATTTTTGATTTCTTAATGTTTGGGATCATTACCTTTTTTTGAATCCATTCAACCCTTCTACCTATTAACATTTTTTTTTTGCATTTTTCTTTTTTTTCTTTTCTTTTCTTGCCTTCTCTTCTCATAGAGATAATTTCTTTTCTCTTTTTGTACCTTTATTTTTTTCAACTTTCTCATCTCTCCCCCAAACTTATGTTTTAATCCATTTGTTTCTCAAGAGTGTTAAGGAAAGCTCGAGTGCCAAGAGAGGGTCACGACAAAATGAGTAAAGGCTTCCAACATGGTTATCAAATGAGAAAGACTAGAGGCTCAAAGGGGTTGACTAGGGACAGTGACCTTGGTTGGAAATAGAAAACTTAAATGGTCGAAGGAAAGCCTACAATCACTTCTCAAACCAAGCAAAAATTAGGATTTCAACTTAAAAAATATTCGAGGCAAGTTATAGACCCTTCGCATGGATACTTGAACTAGCAACAATTCATCTCACCCCTCATGAAACTAGATTGTAAAAAGGATAGAGTCGAGAGCCTACAACAATCACATTCAAGTTTAAATATCACTACGGTCCAATTAAACCACTCGATAATTACCAAAGCCAACACACGACTCACAAAGTCACTAACTAGAGCTAGTTCTTTTTAAAAACTTGTCTCTAACCGTAAGCACGTAGTTAAGTGTATTGGTACCAAATGAAGCATGGTTGACTCTTCGAGCATGCTTTTTATTCATTACTACAACTATTATTACCTAAGAATAAAACAGACTCATTCCCTTAAGAAGGTTGTCACGCCATCTATCGTTGGGGTGAGTCACCCGGTTCACACAACAACTACCTTTGGAAAGAACCATGGCGTTAAGAAAACCAAAGGCTTATCATTTACTAAAACATAAAAACAAACTACTAAATCAAACCATAACTAATAAGGAAACAAAAATAAAGAAGCTAATAAGAATAAACTACTAAAGATAGACCGAATACACATAATCAGAGAGAGAGAGAGAGAGAGAGAAAGAGAGAGAGAATATATGTACATACAAATAAGAAAAGAGAGAATATTATTAATTTATTACATGCCAATTGTCTCAAAATGTATCAAATATAACAAATAAACTCCACCCCCTCCAATAAAAATAATCATTGTCCCCAATGCTTAGGAAAATAAGAGTAAAAGAGGGAAAATCGTTATGAAACCTCCCTATAGCTCCTTGGACATCTCTGTTTCCCCAAAAATGTCATCGCCCTCTGGGTCATCCAACTAGATCTCATCATCCTCGACTCTGGGTGTGGTTGATTTAGCGAACATCTTGCGCACTACCTCAGCAATGTTGACAACAAGGTGTAACTCTTCAGACTGGCCAGCTGGTGCTACCGGTGCGGATAGGGCTATAAGATCTGGTGCAGACTGGTGTGGGTCAAGTAATTCTGTTGACCTCTCTTCGGAGCTAGTCCACTGACTTCTTGCTAGCTTGGGACTTCCTCATCTTCTTTACTTCCTTTCCCAGTTCTTCAATCACTGACTCGTGCAATACCAAGGTAGCCATAATAGTCTTTTGGTTCTCTAGGAGCTTCTTCAATGTCTTTTCAATGGTCAGGGGAAACTGAGGTTCCTGAACAGAAGACTGCACTGCAATAGTAATGGATAAGTCAGAAAACTTTGTAGTGGCTATTTGCATCCAGTTGTTGAGACTCGCCAAGGTATGGGAAACGCGCAGCGCAGATAATGGGGCATAGGGAATTGGGACTAGCCTAAGGGCTGAGGTGGAAGCTGTGGTAGGAACTATAATATGGGCTGTAGATGATGGCGGAGGCATGGCTGAAACACTGGAAGAAGGCTCGGTCGAAGTAGATGGAACATCAACTGCCTCAGAAGCTACCACGGGTGGCTCATCAGACTGACATGTGGTGGTAGGAGGCTGAACTTTCCTTTGTGGATTGTTCACATCCATTAGTGAGTACCAAGTTAAAGGTTTCTTTGGCTTTACCTTTGTATCATAATCCATTGGATATACCTTTGCATCGGTGAGATATTCGTTAATGGTGTTGGGATACGAGTAGGATGAGTTATCTTGCCGAGTGATCACTGATATGTTAGCCGACATCATGACACCCACATTAATCGGATAACCAGCCATAATAGAAGCAACCAAAACTACCCGAGGGATCAGAAGTGAGTCTCATTCTTGCTCAGGTCTAGTCTGCTATAGATAATGGTTTGCCACCTCTTCGCCTCAAAACTTAACATGCTCCGATGGATGCATACCCTAACTGCAATTCATGGTGGTGGTGGCCCTGGTGGTGCCAGAATCTCCGCTAACCAAGATCCAACCTCGTCCCCTATTGCACACTTCTCCAAGTATTCCTTCCGCTCAACATCATCAAATCCCAAGTACACACTGAGCGTATGCTGATCAAACCTCTCTTTTAAGTTACGTACTTTGGTTACTTTTGTCCCATTTTTTATGTGAGCCACATTGGCATAGAATTCACGGACCATGTACTCTTTGGCATCTACTACACTCTGAGTGAACCACATCCACCCCTTGCATTCCCTAAACTGTCTCAACACGGCTGGATTGTACCTTTCCAAATCTGTCAATAGGAAATATCGCTTAAGGGATAGCAACCTCTCTGGCCAACATGTGCAGAAGCTAGTGAAAGCAGCCAGGCTGACGAAATAGTCCTCTCAAACCTCTTTTTTCTTTTTTCCTTCAATCCCGGTAGCTGTAGCATCTCCCCCTCGGCCATCATCGGGGATAACCTGAACTGGTGCATCTTGTGTCACAAGGACTAACGTAACTGATGGCTAAGAATCCTAACTAGCACTCTCTTGTGAGACCAGGATGACTCGTCTCGAAGTTGGTATCTCCATTGCGACCTTGACTGTATGAAGACTGCTTCTAAATAAAGGCTAAGTTGCCCTCTAATACTTCCCTAGACGGGCCTCTCCCTCCCCTGGTTGTTTCCTTATTTCTAGTTTCATTTTGTTGGCCAAGAGGTAAGGCCATCTTGCCTCATTCCCAAGAAAGTTCACCTTTCCCTTTTGATGTGTTACCTCGTCCTCTTGATCGAACCATTTCCTGTATCAAGCAAAGGCGAATGTTAATAGCAATTCAATGTTCAAACATACACAAGAGACATAAGAGCAAAGGATAACCAAAGTACGCAGTGAGGGTGTTTGGTCAAAGCATACTTGCAGGAAACAAGATCTGCAGTCCGCAAAATTTTCTTGCGGTCGCAGACGAGGCCTTATAGACAACACATTTGTGTTTTTCGGATGCAAAAGTGAAGTGCGGTCCGCACAATTTCACTTGCGGTCACACCTCTGAGACCCAAAAATGCCAACTCTCTAATGGTAGAGAATTTGGATGATATGCGGCCGCAAAATGATTTCTGCGGTCCGCACAATTAGATATGCGGCCACAGATTGGAGTAAAAAATTATGGACTCTCTGATGACAGTAAATGGGTTGTTCTAAGGCCGCGATGAGAAGCGTTCCGCACATTTTAACTTGTGGCTGCAGAATGATTTCTTCACTAAGTTGTCCTAAATTCCACATTTGCAGACTGCACAAATTCAATTGCAGCCATGGAATTCAAAAATTACGTATAGATCAATTATTTCATTCTAGGTTTTTCAAGTTCTTGCACACTTTGACATGGAAACATCATAGAAACATGAAATTATGCTAACTCAGTTGCCATAGAATATGTATTTAGGTAACCCAGTACAGATTTACCCTCCACATGGACCCACTATTGAATTCTAATGACAAATGGCCTAAAAAGAACTAAAAATCTACAAATTAAACTAAAATAAAAAAATTAATATGGAATTGAAGAATACCAGATGAATGAGTGTAATGAGTGACAGATGTGTAACGACCTGGCCGTTTGTTTCGTGATATTAGCCCTGTTTCCCCTATTTTTGCTTTATCATATACTGCTTAGCCTGTTTATGTTGTGTTAGGTCAGTTGGTTTGGGTTCGGAGTGGTCGTGGTGAGAATTGAGGCATTTAGCCTCTTAAAGTAGCCTAATAGTTGAAAATTCAAACTGAGAGTTTACTTATTAGTAAACAACCTCGGAATGTGGATTTTATGGCTTGGTTATCTTCGTTAGGTAATTTGGGACTTAGGAATGTGTTTGGAATGAAGTTTTGATGTCTGCTAGAATTAGGTGAATTGGTGAAAGTTAGTTTTTGAAGATTTCCGGTCGACAGTGGAAAATAGGCTATCAGGGTTGGAATGGGATTCCAGAAGTTGGAGCAGGTTCGTAATGTCATTTTGGATATGTGTGAAAATTTTCAGGCCAATCGGATGTGTTTTGGTTGGTTTCGGCATCATTGGCGAAATTTAGAAGTTTCAAAGCTCATAGGCTTGAATTTGATGTAATTTTGGTATTTTCGTGTTGTTTTTGGTATTTCGAAGGCTCGACTAAGTTTGAATGATGATATGGGGTGTGTTGGTAGGTGTAGTTGAGGTTCCGAGGGTCTCCGGTGAGTTTCAGGCGGTTAACGGATCGATTTTTGGTTTTGGAACTTGGCTGGTTTGCTGGTGTTTCTGCAACAGAGTTTTATTCTATGCGTCACGGAATAGGGCTCGCGTTCGCATAGGGCGTTTGATGGAAGGGGGCCAGTTTTTCAATGTGTTCATGGGCGAAGGGGTGCGAACGCGGAGTGTTGAGCAGGGTGGCCATCGCGAACGCGAGGGTGTGTGCGCGTTCGCGTAGAGTAGGAAGCATCTGAGGAACCCAGGCCCATTGGCCTGTGCAATCGCGTAGGAGCCCATGCGTTCCCGAAGGCCTGGGGTGGTGGAGAATTGCATTCGCATGGCTTTTGGTGCGTTCACTTAGAGTAAAAAATTAGGGGCCTGTTGGATTGTTCTATGCGAACGCGGTCAATGTGATGCGTTCGTGATGAAGAAAAGTCTGGGCAGACAATTTAAGTTCTAAATTCGGGGTTTCTTGGCCATAACTCAATATTTCATTAGAGAGCTCGGGGAAAGGAGATTTTGGACGAGGTTTTCAGTGGGGTTCTTGTGGTAAGTGTTCTTCAATCATTTTTGGTTCAATTTCATAAATTTGTCTTGATTTTCACCATGCAATTTGAGGAATTAAAGTAGAAAAGTTGGGGAAAATGGGAGGAAAATTTTGGAAAATTCTTTTGGTGATTTGAGTGGGCAATTGTGGTCCGATTTTAGTGTTCTTGGTATGTATTGAATCGTAGGAGGACGAGTATTCTAGTGATGTAAATTTTATCAAATTCTGAGATGTGGGCCCGGGGCTCGGGTTTTGCCGAATTTCGAGATTATTTTATAAATTGATAGTTTGCGATTGGGTTGTGTTCCTTTAGCGTAAATTGATGATGTTAATCTGGTTTTGGTTAGATTGAGAGCAATCAGGAGCCAATTTGAGGGGCAAGAGCATCGCGGATTAGTATTGTGGCCCGGTAGAGGTAAGTAATGGCTATAAATCTTGTCCTGAGGGTATGAAACCCTGGACTCCATATTTCTCACTATTTTTAGAAGGGCGCACATGTCGGATGACGAGTATGTGATACACACTGATTTTTGGATTGGAATTCGTCCTCTCCATGTCAACTATTGAGTTGCGTATTTTACTCTAAATCATATGTTAAATTGTGTTCTAAAGACTATTACAATATTTGGGTTATAAGCCATGTTTGTGGCCTCGTGCCGACTTGTTTAGACCCTTTGGGGGGGGGGGGGGNCTACTTTGAGATTTAAAAATGATGTTTTGGTCGAGTACCCCATTTTACTGATACTCCCGAGGGGCTTTTGAGAGGTTCTGTCTGAGTGAGGCCGAGGGCCTGATTTGTGAGGATATGATACGCCACGAGGTGGCTTGATATTAGCGCTTGGGCTAAAGGAGCCCCTCCGGAGTCTGTACATATCCCAGTGAGCGCAGGTACCTACTGAGTGCTGAGTGCCAAGTGCTGAGTGCCGAGTGATGAGTGATTGGGAGGCATGAGTGATAGTGAGGTTGCCTGAGGGGCTGATACTGAGTGGCTGTGAGGTGCTGAGTGATGTTCTGCCTGAGGGGCGACTTATGATTCATGTTTTCTCCTGAGGGGCTACTTATGATTTATTTCATTTTTACACAAAATCCTTCGGTTATTTTTATTTCTGAAATTGTTGGAAAACACATTTTTCAAAGGATTTTATTGAAGTTGGCTTTTAAAGCATATTGATTTCATATATCTATGTATATACTGCTGGAAAGAAATGTTGTGCATATTGTGAACTGATGATATTGATTTTTATGTGTTTCTTGCCGCTTAGACTTGATTTATTTTCATTACTACTGAGTTGGCGTACTCACATTACTCCCTGCACCCCTGTGTGCAGATACAAGTGTTGATACTTAGCGTTAGCCATCTATTCCGTGCGGAGATGGAGTTCGGGATATAGAGGTAGTTGTTCAGCGTCCGCAGCATCTCTGTTTTCCCTTCTTATGTTGTATCTAGTTATTCGTTCGGAGGTTTTGTATTATAATAGTAGACTTGTTGGTATATTTCTAGATGCTCATGATATGTTGACTCCGAGTTTTGGGGATGGTTTAGACTATTAGCTGTTTACTTTGCCTAATGAATTCAGTAATTTTATATATACTCCATGAAATGTTGAAAATGGTTGGAATAATAGAAAGAAACTATAATTATGTGATTGTTTGCTATCCTAGTTCCACGATAGGCGCCATCACGACTGGTTTAGGATTTGGGGTCGTGAAAAGATGAAATCACCAAGAAAGTTTAACAGAGGACTATTATTTTATGCTCAAAGAGTGAAAAACGTAACAAATGTCCTTGTTCCTTTATTTATACTTATTATTTATCAAGGGAAAGATAGGCGAGTGCGGCCGCACAATTTCATGTGCGGTCCGCACTCTGTTACCTGGTAATCTTGTCTCAGTATCTTATCTGCGGTCTGCATAATTTTATGTGCGGTCGCATATTTCCTGTGCAGTCGCACATCGACCTCTTATATTACAGGCCAAAAGTTCAGAGAGTTGGTATTTTCAACATTTCAGTTGTGCGGTCCACTAACTAATTGTGTGTCCGCATTGCTCTTTGCTACAACACCCACAATTGTGCGGTCCGCACAAATCAACTGCGGTTCGCAATTCTTATAAATGTTTGCCAAATTCTTGGTCCACAATTCCCGTAAGCCACAATCAGCCTATAGCATACTTCAAATCAAGTTAGAAGAAAAACAACACCTAACTACAAAATAAAAAGGAAAAGAAACATGGGTTTCCTCCCAAGAAGCACTTGATTTAATGTTGTGGAATGACGCATAATACCATTTATTGAAATAAATGACCTTCACGACGTGGCTTTCTCCAACTTTTCCCAAGTAGTTATTCAATTGGTGACCATTAAATCGACATACTTCATTATTTTTGTTCTTCAGGTCCAACGCACCAAAAGATTTCACACCCACAATTTCAAAACGACCACTCCATTTAGACTTTAGCTTCCCGGTAAACATCCTCAACCTAGAGTTAAACAACAATACAAGATCGCTCTCCTTGAACTCTTTGTTCCAAATATAGTTTTTATGAATATGTTTAATCTTTTATTTGTACAAGGGAGAACTTGCATAAGCATGGTACCAGAACTCTTCCAGTTCATTCAAATTTGCAACCCTCAAGTTAGCGGCTACATCCCAATCAAGATTCAACTTCTTTAGAGCCCACATGGCCTTGTGCTCTAGTTCCACCAAAATATGACAAGATTTTTCTAAACAGCAATCGGTATGTCGACATTCCTATTGGTGTTTTTTAAGCCGCCCGGTAAGCCCATAATGCATCATCAAGCTTCTTGTTCCAATCCGTCCGATTAGAATTCATCATTTTGGATAAAATACTTTTTATCTCCCGGTTGGAGACTTCCACTTGACCTCTAGCTTGTGGATGATAGGGAGTTGTGACTTTATGAATAACACCATACTTTCTAAGTAAAATGTTGAAAGCCTTGTTGAAAAAATGTGACCCCATCGCTTATAATAAACCGCGGAGTACCAAACCTTGTGAAATTATTATTTTTCAAGAATGCCACCACACTTCTCGCCTCATTGTTGGGTAGAGTAACAGCCTCAACCCATTTGGACACACAATCCACCGCGACCAAGATGTAGGTGTTTCCACAATTACTCACAAAAAGACCCATGAAGTCTATACCCCACTCATCAAAAATATCAATCACCAAAATGGTAGTGAGAGACATTTCATTTTCTTTGAGATTCCACTAGCCCTTTGACATTCATCACACCTTTTCACTAGCTCACTTGCATCCTTGTAAAGAGTGGACCAATAGAAACCACAACTAAGCACTTTGGTTTCCGTTCTTGCTCCACCATGATGACCACCATATGGAGAAGAATTACAAGCCTCAAGAATTTTACCTTGCTCTTGTTCCGGTACACATCTTCTAATCACCCCATCTATAAAAATCCGGAAGAGGTATGGTTCATCCCAATAATAATCTTGACAATCCCATTTGATCTTCTTTCTTTGGTTTGAAGAGAAATCATCTGGAATGATTCCACACATAAGAAAATTTTCTAGATTCGCGAACCATGGCACCTCTTTCATTGAAATAGCCAAGAGTTTCTCATCGGGGAAGAAGTCGTTGATTTCAAAGCCATCATGCAGCCTCCCCTCCTCCTCCAAACGAGACAAGTGGTATGACACTTGGTTTTCACTCCCTTTTATATCTTGGATGTCAATATCAAACTCTTGCAACAAAAGCACCCATCTCATCAACCGAGCTTTGGAGTCCTTCTTTCTCATAAGATAACAGAGTGTCGTATGATCCGTGTGGACAATGACTTTTCCACCCATCAAGTACGGGCGGAAGTTCTCAATTGCAAACATAATGACAATGGGATCTTTCTCTGTAACAGTATAGTTGACTTGGGCACTATTCATGGTCTTACTAGCATAGTAGACCGAATGAAAAATCATGTTGATGTGTTGCCCTAAAAAATCCCCAGCCGCTACGTCACTTGCATCACACATGAGTTCGAAAGAGACACTCCAATTTAGAGCGGTGATGTTGGGAGTAGTTGTCAACTTGAACTTTAACAATTCAAAAGCTTTCATGCAATCATCATTGAAGTTAAACTTAGCATCCTTCTCAAGATGTTTGCACAACGGGTTCATCACCTTGGAAAAATCTTTGATGAAACGCTGATAAAACCCTGTGTGGCCTAAGAAACTTCGCACACCCTTCGCCGAAGTTGGAGGTGGAAGTTTAGAAATCACCTGAATCTTTCCTTGTCAACTTCAATTCCATTCTTTGAGATTTTGTGGCCAAGGACAAGTCCTACCTCGACCATGAAATGACATTTCTCCCAATTGAAAACCAAATTTGTTTCTTCACATCTTGCCAACACTTTATCCAAATTTCCAAGACAATCATCAAAAGAATCTTCAACCACCGAGAATTCATCCATGAAAACTTTCAAGGTTTTCCTCCACCATTTTCGTAAAAATAGCCATCATACACCTTTGAAAAGTCACTAGTGCATTGCACAACCAAATGGCACCCGCTTGAAAGAAAAAGTACCATGGGGACATGTAAAGGTTGTTTTATCTTGATCATCCGGAGAAATAAGAATTTGGTTATAGCTCAAATACCCATCAAGAAAGCAATATAAAGCACGACCAGACAATATATCGAGCATTCGATCTAAGAAAGGAAGTGGAAAGTGATCCATCCTTATGACTTTGTTGAGCTTGCGATAGTTCATACACACTCTCCAACCGGTCGCCATTCTTGTAGGAATCAAATCATTCCTGTCATTGGTTACCACCATCATGCCCCTTTTCTTTGGGACACATTTAACTGGAGAAGTCCACGAACTATCAGAGATGGGATAGATAACCACGGCATCCAACCACTTGATAATCTCCTTTTTGACAACTTCTTGCATAGCCTCATTGAGTCTCCTTTGATGTTCAATAGATAGTTTGGCGAGATCCTACAAGTTGATCTTATGCATGCAAAATGCGGGGCTTATCCCCTGAATATATTCCAAGATCTACCTAATAGACTTATTTCTCTTTTGTAGCACTGCCAAAGTGAAATCTACCTGCACGTTACTCAAACAAGAGGAATTAATAACCGGTAAAGTAGAAAAAGGACCAAGAAATTCATACCGAAGATGTGGAGGCAATGGTTTAAAATCCAAGGTAGGAGGTTCTTTAATAGAAGGCTTTGTAGCAGGAGTTGTCCTATTTTCAAGATCCAAGGACAATTTTCGTGGTGCGTAAATGTAGGACCCCATTCCTTGCAAAGAGTGCACACATTCCATGAAGCCATCCATATCGTCATCATCAAATTTGAGTAAGATGACCTCCAACATATCACCCACATTGATCATAGCACTTGTTTCATCAACAATGACATCAGTCACCAAATCTGCAAATGAGCACACCTCATTGCTTTTTGGTTGCCTAATGGATTTACACACATAGAAAATCACTTTTTCATCACCAACCTGGAAGGTATGTTCTCCGGCTTCAACATCACAAAGATTCTTCCTCCTATCAAGGAAAGGTCATCCAAGAATAATCGGCACCTCATAATCAACTTCACTATCTAGAATGACAAAATCCGCCGAAAGAATGAATTTATCAACACGAACCACGACATATTCAATCACTCCAAAAGTTCTCTTCATAGTACAATCAGCCATTTTCAGTCTCATAGAGGTAGGCCTTGGTTGGCCAGTTCCCATCGTATTGAAAACCGAATAGGGCATCAAATTGATACTTGCCCCAAGATCACAAAGAGCTTTTGCAAACTCGGCACTTCCAATTGTACAAGGAATCGTGAAAGCACCAGGATCCTCCATCTTAGGAGCCAGTGAATGCACATTGCACTCACTTGATGAGTGACTTTGATGGTTTCAAAATTCATTGACCACTTCTTTGTCAGAAGATCCTTCATTAACTTTGCATAACCGGGCATTTTCTCCAAAGCTTCAACTAATGACACATTGATTGAGATACCGTTCATCATTTGAATGAACTTCTTGAATTGGTTTTCACCATTTTGCTTGGTAATTCTTTGAGGGTATGGAGGTGGAGGCTTAGGTAATGGTTCCTTAGCCTTTTGCACTACCGGCTCGCGTATGTCAATAATGTAATCCCTAGACGGGTTCACCTACTCTTGAGTCTCTTCCACACTATTATCAATATCAATCTGAACCTCATCATTAGGTTGCACCACATTGTTCGGGATCTCTTCTTCTTGCACCACTTGCTCATCATTCACAAGTTGCCTTTGATTTGAGGTAGGTGCATTCCCACCTCTTTCACTTCTTATAGTAACAACTATGTCATTCCACGTGTTGTTTCCACCCTTTGGGTTTACTACCATGTCACTTGGTATTTCCCCCTTAAGACGAGAATTTAGACCCATTTGAACTTCTAAGTTGCAAATTGATGTATTGTGTGAGGAAATTTGGGCATTAGAATCGGATTTCTTTTCCATCATTTGCTTGAACACATTTTCAATATACCCCATATCACTGTTTGAAGAAATTGGACATGGGAAGGATAAGGATGCGGGTTTCTTGGTTGTTGATACATCGAGGGCCTTTGAAAACCTGACCCCCGGTTGCCTTGATTGTTGTTCCATCCTCCTTGGTTGTTACCACCCCCCCCCCCCCCCCCCCCCCCCAATTTACTTGATTATTTCCACTCCAATTTCCTTGATTGTTGTTGTTATGGCAATTCCCTTGATTGTGGCCACCACTCCAATTTCCTTGATTGTTAGAGTTCCAATTTCCTTGATTGTTTTGAGTCTGCCATTGTTGTTGGTTCGGGCGATGGAAGTTGTTTCTTTTCCCTTGAAATTTGTTCACATATTTCACCTCCTCTTCTTGTTCATTATAAGAATCATCTTGATCAAAACTACTATCCTCTTGCACATAATTCTCCAATCGATTTTGCACGTGTGGACCCTTGGTCCTTCTCTTGTTTACCATCATGTTCACCCCTTCCATGACGTTGACTTGCTTAGTATTTTGCACTTGATGAAGTTGAGCACTTGCTAGTTGATTCATGGTAGTAGTCAATTCAGCGATGGCTTTCCCATGGTCATGCAACTCTTTATGAAAGTGAATCATGTTCGGATCACCTTGTGGAACATTAACCCGATATTGCCACGCTGATGATATCTCCACCATTTCATCCAAAATCTCACATGCCTCCGCATAAGTCATAGTCATAAAGTTTCCACCAGCAAGTTTATTCACTATACATTGGTTGGTTTTTTTAATCCCACCATAGAAGGTTTGTTGAATCATGCTTTCTATCATATCGTTGTTGGGTCATTCCTTAACCATTATTCTATATCTCTCTCATATCTCGTGTAGTGGTTCATTTGGCTCTTTCTTGAATTCCAAAATCTCATCTCGAAGTATAGCCATATGTCCGGGAGAGAAGAACTTAGCAATAAATTTCTCCACCAACTCATCCCAAGTGTGAATGGAATGGTTTGGTAATCGTTCCAACAAATCTAAAGCTTTCCCTTGTAGAGAGAAGGGAGAAAGCCTTAGCCTCAATGCATCCTCTGAGATATTTGTTTGTTTGCTCTCCCAATAATTATCAACAAAGCCCTTCAAATGTTTATACGTATTTTGACTTGAAGCACCGGTGAAGAAACCCCGTTGCTCAAGAAAACTGAGCATCACATTGGTGATTTAATAGTTTCCCTCCCTAATACGGGGAGACACTATTGCACTAGCATATCCTTCATTGGGTAACACCTGATGTGGAGCCGCTCGTGGTAGAGGTGGGGGTGGTGCAAGAACATTGTCATGAGGCACCCACCCTCTTCTATTGGCTTGAGGTTCAGCGAAACCTCATCAACTTGCTCATCCTCGACGTCAACATCCCCCAAAGGCATATTTCCGAGTTCATTGTTTGTTGCCATAATTGTACCTAAAATTGTTTCCACAAGTTAGTAACATGGAAGGAAAATGATATTCCAAAAACAAACCCAAATATGTAGCTAACACCATCTTAACTCCCCAACAACGGTCCTAAAAATTGATGACGTCCACAACATACCTCAATAAGATATATGATACAGCCGTATGCAATAATAATTATCCAAGTATGAGTTGGAGTCGAATCCATTGGGAGTTATGAGGGATGTTAGGAGTATATATTTGAAGCAAGTAAATGGACTACCTAAGATTGCACTTCCACAATAGAGTTTGGATATTTACTTCTACTGTTACTCTAATGATTGAAAGCTAAGGAAAATATACTAGAGATGAATGTTTTTATTATTTTTCCAATTAATTTAAAGGCCTAGGGATGTTACCATAACCTAGGTGTTCGCCTAATGGGATAAAGACGTTAACGCTTGTTTTGTTGATCGAGGATTAACAACCCGACCGGTCATTTTGTGCTCTATCGTGTTGTTTGGTGGTTTTAGCCCTCGAGTACCTTCATTCCATATTTTATGACTTTTATGTGTGGTCGGAATTGAATCTCGGGAAGTTTGGAGTTGTTTCGAAAGGAAAATCATCAATTCGGAAGCTTTAAGTTGGGAGAGTTGACCGAGGTTAGAATTTTGAGAAAACAACTCTGGAATGGAATTTTTATGATTTCAATAGCTTCATATGGAGATTTCGAACTTAGGCATTTGTACGGATTTGGATTTGGAAGTTCTTAGGACTATCCGGCGCATTTTGGCAAAAAGTTAGAAAGTTGAAGTTTTGAAATATTCATAAATTTGACAGGAAGTTGACTTAATTGATATCGAGATCGGATTTTGATTTTGGAAATTGGAACAGGTCCATTATGTCTTTTGTGACTTGTGTACAAAATTTGATGTCATTCCGAATTGATTTGATACGCTTCAGTGCAAATTATAGAATTTGGAAATTTCATAACTCATAATTCGATTCGAGGTGCGATTCATATTTTCGGTGTTGTTTTATGTGATTTGAGGCCTCGAATAAGTTTTTATCAAGTTTTGGTACTTGTTGGTATGATTTGACGGGGTTCTGAGGGGCTTGGGTGTATTTTGGATCACTGGTTGAGAGACTAGTAAAGTTAAGAAATTTGGAGATAGACCATGGTGAATATCGGGTCAAGACAACCACTTTTTCATTGTTTTGAGTATGCGAGCAGGTCCGTAGCATGTTTTTTGATTGAAATTCATATATGGTTTGTGTCCGGGAGGTTCCTGATGAGTTTCAGGGTGGTTTCAGATCATTTCGAAGAAGTTTGGGTTTGCTCATTTCTAGTGAGGCACTGTTCATTCGCAACTGCGAACACTGTTTATCACAATTGCAAACACTGTTCATTGGAGTTTACTATTCATTCGCAAATGCGAAGTTTTTTTCTGTAAATGCGAATTGGGCAGAAGACTTAAGGATGGAAACTTGATCATTTTTCCATTTTGTTTTGGATATTGGAGCTCGAGTTTTGGGCGATTTTGAAGAGTTCTTCACGATTTTGACTTGGGTAAGTGTTATATATCCGAAAGTGATTATGTTTCATGATTCCATGGTTATATTCATCAATTATTAGTGAATCAATTGGAAGAAAATGAGATTTTTGGCAAAATCTTTCAAAAAAAAAAATGAATATTTGGAGGTCGATTTGTTATCGAAATTTGATAAAATTGGTATGGTTGAACTCGTATCTGAATGGGTTGTCAAATTTTGTAAGTTTTTTCAGGTTCCGGGGTGGTTTGACTTTATTGACTTTTCAAGCGGTGTTGGGAATTGTTATAAATTGATTTATTACGAGTATTAGAGTATATTTTTATTTGTTTACACATTGTTTGACTAGGTTTGCAGCGATGTGCATCGATTTGAAGTGTTTGAGTGGAGTTGAAGTCGGTTATGGAACTCCAGAGCGAGGTAAGTCTCTTGCGTAACCTTGTAAGGGAGAAACCACCCTAGGTGGTATTTATTATTATGTGCAACGCGTTGTGGGTGCTACGTACGCACGAAGTGACGAGAGTCTGTACGTAGCTAAAGCATGTTTATGTCTTAGTAGACTTAGGACTTTATCATGTAATATTTGAATTGTTTGGACTGATTTCGATATCTTAATTTATTGAAATATTAACTGAAATTGATTTAGAAACATATAAATACATTAGGTCGAGTTTTATCACCTTGAGTTGTAGCCAAGATTTTTGATAAATGTAATGTGGTATATTTATTATTGTCCCCATGTAGTGTGTTGTAAGCACATGTCTCATAATTTGATAAATTCCTTCCTTTCTTGTGGAGTGGGCCTAACGTCTCGGAAGTATAATAGATGCATCTATGGTTCGTGTTGCTCGACCCTCGGCAGTGTAAAAATTATTCTGGATCGGGTCGAACGACCTCGACATAATCGTGCGTTATATCGCTGGTAGTCTGAACATTCACGAGATTATCTCTCCACTGATGCCCGATATTTTATATGGTATTCCTTATTCATTTGATATTGGCACTTGACATTTTCTGAGCCGTTAAGGCAGAATACTACATTGAGAAATTTATACTTTAAAAGAAATATTTTGAAGATTATGTAACTTACAGATTCATCCCATTATTGGTGTGTGCTTCATATTTTCTTATGAATTATTATATTTCTTTATTAGACCTCTAGTAAGTGTCAATGTCGACCCCTCGTCACTACTTTTTCGAGGTTATGCTAGATACTTGCTAGGTACGCATTGATTTACGTACTCATGCTGCACTTCTACACTAAATGTGCAGGATCTGACAGGTTCATTTTGTGATCAGTTTGGCGCGTAGGTGCACCTGTTGAGGGGACTTTACGTGAGCTGCATTTCAGGCTATGCTTCATAGTCCACCGGGTCTACATCATACTATGTATTTTATCCTGTCTATTTACATTCTTGACAGATGTTATATTGTTATTGTACTCCTTAGAAAATGCTCATGCACTTGTGGCATCGGGTTTTGGGGTTATATTAGTTGATGCTTACCGTTTCGTAAATTATTATCGCCTTCCATTTCTTTTATAAACTACAAATGTTGTACGTTCCCATGGATTCATAAGTATTAATATCCTTCCTTATTAAAATCTATGTTTTCGAAAGTAACAAAATGAGTAATTAAATTGATAAATCACCGTTGGCTTGCCTGACGGCGGCGTTAGGCACCATCGCGACCTATAATGGATTTTGGGTTGTGACATGGGGTGTATTATAGCTCTCAAATCTACATTACCTACTCAATACCTCTTGGTCAGGGAGTGGTTTTACCCAATTTGGATTTCTCATGTCCAAATGGGTATCAAACAAAACCGTTGATATGAGCTCAAGTCGGGTCCTACTATCTCGGGTTTGAACCCTCTAATTAGGTTAATCAATCTCTCAAAACCCAATTCCTTGTTAGCCATGTTATCCTAGACCAAGTCCATCTTTCTCAAGTAGAGACAAAGTCAAATAGGTATGAATCAATGTTTGCACCCATTAATTCTATAATTGAAGCATGAGCTAAGCTAAATAATCAACACCCAATCATAAACAAGCCTTAAATTAATTATCCATAAGGTTTATACACTAGGGTTGGGTCACAACCCTAGTAAAAATCTAGCTACTCATAATAGAAATTGCAGAAAATAAAGAAGAAAAGCTAATTAAACTCATAATGGAAGATTAAAATGATGAAATCTAATGTTCAAACACTCAAATAAACTAAAACTTCCTAAAATAGTAAAAACCAACGGATACAACAACTTTGTATGTTCAAAACATGAACTAATTTTGTGAAACTCGTCTATTTATACTTGGCTAAATATCACTGATAAAATTCTCCAAGGGAGGTTGTTCGGGAGCACAATTTCATGTGCGGTCCGCAGATTTCCTCAGCTAACAGGGAGATGAATTTTGCAGCTGCACATTTATAGATTACGACTGCGAAGAAACTTTTTGCGGGCACACATTTCTTGTGCGGTCTGCACTTCTGCAAGGCGACAGGATTTGGTCTACTGCACAATCTCTGAGCTTGAAAATATTTTTCAAAGCAAGCCAAGTTTAGCGGCTGCACAATTCATGTGAAGTCCGCACATTGCTGAAAATCCTGTTGGGTTGTGTTGCTTGGTTTGCGACCGTAGATGGAATTCTGCGGTTCGTGATTTCTTCTGCGGACAACAAATTCTTTCCTTGTGCTTCAGAACACTCCTTTTTGAGTCAGATTTTCGAACGGGAGACCAAACTTTCAGCATTCTTACAATTTGCATATTGTCATTAGTTTTGGGAACACAATTTGATACTTTCAGACTAAGACAAGAGCAAAAAGGTGCTAATAAGCAGTCAAAATCCCTACTTATCATGCACCTACCTCATAACCTGCACAATATTTGTAAAAGTATAGTGTGAGTACATAAACAACATGTACCCAGTATGTATGTAGTCTAACCTCGAAGAAGTTGTGACGAGGGGACACTTACTAGTGGGAAATATACATAATGTATAAGATTATTTAATAAGCATGAAAAACAACATAAATGATGGAATAATGGTTAATAATTAAATGATCATTTATCAGAATTATAATTAAAAGTTCTCAAATATCACATAATAATCTCAACAAGTAAGGGCTCAACATGTAATTATATATCCTCAAGTCATGATTGGACTCCTAGTGATAACACACACGATTTATGCCATGGTCGTACATCTTTATCCATAATAATCGTGTACATACACTACTGAGGTCGTACCGCCCGATCAATTGATGCATCCCATAATATATATATACATACACTACTGAGGCATTCGGCCCGATCCACATGAATAGGAAAACGTTTTGGAATTTGAATTCCATATTTACAACTCGGAGGTAAGCCCATGAAAGGATATAATTTCCATCAATAATTAAACATTCCGCCAAATCTCTAAGTAATGTACCTCGATTTGACATAATCATTAACCAAGTTTTTACTTATTTACAAGAGCAATTAAACTAGCAAGTTGAGTCCAAATAGTATAAGTATTAGAATAAGAAAGGCCTATGTCTACTCGGACATAAGATGAATTTTAGCTACACAAGACTCTCGTCACTTCGTGCGTACGTAGCACCCACAATTAGTAGCAAATAACAATTTAAGAACCTATGAGTTTAATTTCCTCTTTCAAGGTTAGGCAAGTGACTTACCTCGTTTCCAAGTCCACTACTGAATTTGGATGGTTCCTAAAGTTCACCCCGAGCCCACTTGCCCGAATTTCGGAAAATTTCGTAAATAAATGCTACTCACAACCTCACGAACAAAATTATATAATTTTTACGCAATTTCATAATCCTTTTCGTGGTTTACTCTCACTTCTATCAAAATCTAAGTTTCTCAACCAAAATCCTAATATTTCCACAAGTTACATGTTAATGTCTACCCATAATTTATGTATTAAGCTCATATTATGTAGAAATCACTTACTTCCAATAGCTAGGTGAAAACTCCTCTCCAAGAAGCTCTAAAATCGTCCAACAAATGAGAGAAATTCAAAAAATACCCAAAATCCTGACTTTAATAAAGTCTCTGCCCAGCTGCCCCTTCTCGACGATCGCGGCGGCAAAGCCTGCCCATGCCTTGAAGCTCATCTTCGTGAACGCGATAGGGTCCTCGTGATCACGAAGGATAGGCCAGCCCAAGCATTGCGAATGCGACCATCCCTTCGTGAATGCGAAGAGCAATGACATAAAGACCCCCTGGCCCCAAATCCTTCTACGCGAATGCGACCAAGCCATCGCGAATGCGAAGGCCACAGGTCCTGAAGCTTCGCTAATGCTGCCTTTTCTTCGTGAACGCGAAGAGAAAACACACTCAATACCCAAATCCTTCATCGTCAATGCGAGGGTCCTTCCGCGTTCTCGAAGAAGGAAACGAGAACCAGCACACCAACAAATTTGGACTAAGCTCCGGGCGGTCTAAAACACACACGAGCCCCCTGAGACCCCGTCCAAATGAACCAATAAGTCCATAACCATAATACAAACCTGCTCGAACCCTCGAAACATATAAAACAACATCAAAACTATGAGTCTCACCCTAAAACCAATTTGAATCAACTTATGAACTTCAGACTTCTTAACTAGCTCCGAACGCACTGAATTATACATAGACTAATCAGAATGACACCAAATTTTGCTTGCAAGTCATAAATCACCATACTGAATTATTCCCTGACTCAGAATCTCAAACGGACCTCGGTAACACCAAAAGTCTACTCTAAACCAAATATAAAGAACTAGAAAACCTTCAATGAACCAATTTCAACATTAAGCGCCGAAATGCTCTCGATTAACTCGAAATCCGATTCGTACACACGCCCAAGTCCAAAATCATCATACAAACCTACTGGAACATTCAAATTCCGATTTCGAGGTTGTTTACTCAAAATATTAACTCCAGTCAAACTTGGCCATCAAAAACCACTATTAAGGAACTAAGTGTTCTGACAAGTCATGCAATAGTAAAAGTACATACGGAGAGTCTTAATTAGAGGAACGGGGATCTAAAAAGCAAAATAACCGGTCGGGTTGCTATAACCTTAGGCCAAAAAGAGCTAGCTGATTATTGTTAAGTAAGTCGTCTTAGTCCCCTCATCCCCAATTCTGAGTCTAGCTTCTCATCCCCTTCTTTGATTCTCTCCTGTCTTACTTAGCTTCTTCATTTACATTTTCATTAATGTTTCTAGTTCTTTGAGCTATAATCATTAGTTACTACCATCAATATAATCTATATGGAATTGTTACATTGGTGCTTTCACCCATCGGACTCCAATGACAGAGGTGGTTACTAGATCGATCAAACGGCGTCGACACCCTAGAGAGCTGGATTTTTTTAGTTGAGTGGTGCTTCACCTACCTTGGCTTCTCTGAGAAGGACTGGCTACCTCTTCCTTCCTTCTACCTTGATGGTGAAGCTCTTACTTGGTTCAAATGGTTGTTTTGGAACAAGAAATTCTTCGATTCGGCGCGTAAAAAGAGGCGTCTTGTTGATTCCTCACAGGTTAGTTATAACTAAATTAATACTGTATCCATAGTGTCACAATCAGCTATGGTGTCTCCCTTTCCATCTACAAGCCTTCTTTCGAAGTCATCAGAATTGGCCTATCAAAATAGAAACTCAAAGGCGGACCATTTGTTCGATAAATTGCCAGTGCGGTATGAAACTATAGATTCCTTGGCATTGATTACTGACAGTAATATTTTGAGACTACAAATCTTGATGATATAGAAGCACATCAAATTGGGAATGCAAAATCAGTAGAGGTAGTGAAATTGGTACAAGAACCTTCTTAAACTATTGATGATAAGGTGTTCGACGAAGTTTCACATGTCGCAGTAAGTTCCAACATTCATGATCTTAATGCTGTTGTCCATGAGGGAGACAACTCTGTTACTACAATATCCAAGATGTATCTGATAGCTTCTACACAAATGACAGCTTCCAAATAAAGGTACATAGTGATGTGTTTGATGATACGACCGGATCTAATACTGGGGAGGAAGAAAATTCACGAGATACTACTGTAGCTGAGGTGTTTGATAAATCCTGTCAATGGGATACATACGATCTTGTGGTTTTTACTAGCCAATGAGTTGTGCTGTTGAATGCGAGTGTGACATTTGCTATAATAAAATTTTCATTTGATGGTACACTATGGTTTGGCACAATTCCATGTTTACTTAATTCTCTTGAAGATATTGGTGGGTTTAATCAAAATCAGATGTCACTTTACATTGACTTCAGCTCACACAGATGCAATTGGGTTGATACTGGGCAGGAATAGAGTGTGTTCGGGAGCAGAAAAAACAGAGAGGGCTCCAGGTATTAGCTGAAAGTTACTCCAAACAGTCACCACAAATTCATATTGATAAAGCGACTAGACTCTTGTTTGCTCTGTTTGATCTAGTTCATAAAGCAAGATCTGTTTCGCCGTATATTGTCTTTTATCCTGGCCCTTATGTTGATTATGCCAGATTTCCCATGTTAGCCGTCTTCATAGTAGCAAACAGCCACAGGGACTGCACTTTCTCTACATGCTTGAACTACGCGACTTCACTTCATTTTGTTATATGGATTGTTGTGACTGTTTCTTGTGCCCATCATTTTCTGTTTAAAGCTCAAGAACAGCTTTCAAAGGATAACAACAGAAATCTTGTTCCCTACCATGCACTATTTCATTTGGAACCTGATGGTAGCTTGGCGTTTGATTTGTCTATGATGTAACTGCAGAGCTTTTCAATGTATACCACTTTATTGTGAGCCAGGAGCTTCCACATATTGCTTCCTTGCTTCAGATCCAAGAGTTCGACGGAGCTTATGGCGGGACGGTTGTACATGATATTGTGGATGAATACATTAGTGACTATAACGACACAATTGGTGTGGAATGCAATACTTATAATGTTCTTGCCTCAATGCTTGAGGACAAGATCCATAAGAATAAGAGACAACACAAGGTCCTTGAATTTGTGCACACCATACAAGCTGTATGTGTTATTCTTGGCATGGACTTCGTTAGTACTATCTCTGTAATATGCTCAAGCTTGAATGACCCTACGGGCGTCCAATCATATAATCTTTCGCTAACACATTGTAAAGTTAGGGATTTACATTTACGCTCTGACTAAGAGCCTTCGGAAGAAATTTCCACATGAAGAGAAGTATTGGTGTACTATGGTTAATCAGCCAAATTTTTACAATGACATCTTCATTTTGTCTAGAATCCAGTTGATGCATAAGATTATATTCCCTTTTTTTAATTTCGGAAATTTTAGATACGGGAGAGAGATAAATAATATGGAGGAAGGTTCTAGCAACATTCACCCTTGGCCTCCACGACTCCTGAAACCACCTTTCTCCAACTTCCCGTTGGATATCCTAAACAAAGTCGTGCACTCTGTTGAACTGCGACCAAGTACGAAGCATCGTGCTATGTATTCATGGATTGACAAATTGAACAATGCTCTTATGGGTCATATCTTTCCAACAGCTACAGATAATTTGAATGCGATAATTTTATCCAGAATGATCGTGGGAGGATTGCGAATGGACTAGCAACTATTGGTGCTCTATGTGTGACTTTATTGTTGCATTGTCAACTATTTAAGCATCACCTAACCGTTTTTGCCTCATATCATTGGATTCATGTTCATGAGGGGCATTCTCTCAAGTATGAGCCTCATGCTGTGTTACAGAAACTCAATTCTCTACAAGGATGCCGATCCATTAGGTTTTCTCAGACACAAGGAGTTAGCTTTATTGTCTTTGGCAGGAGAAGCAGATATGCCATTCCTGGGTATGCATTCGATACTGGTGAAGCTTTAAAGCTGCATCGGTCAAGTAATCGCTTGGTGTTATATGATAAAGCAGAAAGCTATGAGGGCATAATGGCAGTTTGCTTTTATTTTATTGACCCGGACATTTCGACCTGACAGCATGCTTTAGATCCAAGTGGAGTTCACCAAGAAACGAAATACTCTGTCTTTTGGGACAATGATGATCATAAAGCCACACAGCTACGATGTAATGCAATTGGCAGTGCCGAGCAAGCTCTTCCGTCTGGATATTTTGCTGATGGTCAAGATTCAATACGACATTGTGATGAGTTCCCTATGCTTTCACGTACAACTAAAGTGAAGTGCCTAAGTGATGATGTCTGCTGGATCACTTTGTCTGTATTGGATGTTATACTTTGTCATGGTTGGATAGTTGTAGATCATGATAGTGCCACTGCATTTGACTCAATATCTAACACTACACTGATGGTCACGAAAGATTATATATGGGAATCCTTTACAATGGTGCAAGCAAACACAAATGCTCATGTTCACGAAAGATTATATATGGGAATCCTTTACAATGGTGCAAGCCAACACAAATGCTCATGCTATCTCATTAGAATTTCCTATCTTGAACCTTGAGGACAAGGTTCGTATTGAGGTCTTCTTATTGAGGTCGAGGGTATTGTTGTGAACGTAGTTAACATTTGGGAGCGCATGTAAGGACCCGTAAAATTTTCTTGTTTAAAAATACTGCCGAACAAAGTCCCCGAGTTATTTTATTGTGGGAATCTTTGAAACAAACCTGAACTGAGTAAGAAGTACCCCGAGACTTAAAGAATATAATTTTCCAGAAAGTAGGTGTTCTGCGACGCACTATGCGATTGCACAACGTGTATGCGGACCGCATAACGGTCGCATGCCTTGGCAGAATAATGCCCCATTTGAAGTCAACTATGCGGTCCAGAATGCGATCACATAACGTGTACGCGGACCGCACAATTGGTCGCATACCTGGGCAGTGTGTTTTGGATTTTTGGCCCATCCTGAGGGCCATTGTGCGGTCAGATCTGCGAACCGCATGTCAGGAATGCGATTCCTGACCGCATTCTTGTGTCGGGCCCTTTTTTTTAATTTTTAAAACCTGACCCCAGTTCATTAAAACACCCCTCCCCTTCATTTTTAACAATTTTCTGAACAAAACTAGAGAGAGGGGAGAGAGGGTTCTTAAGGGAGAAAGCCTCATCTTTGTCAATTGGATTTTCAAAGTCACTCAGGCCTGGAAATTTCGAGTAATCATCTTCTTCTTCATTCTAACAGGTAAGAATCCCCAAACCCTTTTTCATTAGTCTTCTGATTTTAAACAAAATGGGGACTCTCATAATTGATTCTTGAAAATATAATTTTATACTTGCATGCATGATCATTAATGTCCATAACCTAGTAAGAGGAAGCGGGTTGGGGTAAAGTTCACAAATAAGGGTTTGACAATCTAAGGGGGGAGTCACATAGTAGTTGATAAATGCTTAAAAAAGGTTCAAATTATATGCATGGTTCCCAATTCTGAATTGAATATGTTTAATTGTGAACTAGATTGACAATACTAGTCGGTCCGGTGATTTGTGAGTAAAGGTTAAAACGGAATTTCGACCCCAGGTATATATGGCTAACTTTAACCTTTGTAGAATCCTCTTGTTGAGTCTGAGTATGTGGTACGTGTAACTTGTTTGAAAACATGTGAATTGATTGTTCAAATGTGTTAAGACGTGAGATTCTATTCTCTGATTTTTCCTGGTTGATTATCATGCTACTATGCTGTATGAAGTTGTAAAAGGTGTTTGATGGGTAATGAGATTGATAATGTGCTCAAATGTGTGAATGTGTAAAATAGTTGAAAGCCATACGTGGAAAGTAATGAAAAAGAGTATTATGAAACAATGTAACTGAATTGAGCGAATGTGGCAACTCCGTGTTCATGAAATTTCTACTTGATAAGTGTTATGGTGCCTTGGGCCCAAATAAATGAGTCGTAGATATGAATTTGTATTCCTTGAATTGGTGATTCTTGTGATGAAATTGTTTGTGATTGTGCTGTGAATTAAAATCGTCAGGCGGGGTCGGGTTGCACGCCACAACACAAAGTAATAAGGATGATGGGTTGTGGTGATAAGGGTGGCCGAGGTAATAAGGATGAAATGTGATCGTTATCACTACTGAAATGAAAATCTATGGTCTCTTGAATATGATGATGTTGAAAGGGAAAAAGGAGAGATTGTGCATCTTGTTTGATTCTGGTTGTTTCCTTCTACGTGCATTGATTAATTGGTTCTATTGTTGCTCATTAATTTTGTATTGCTTGATTTTACTTGGGATAATGTTTGTTTATACATATTAGTACTATTCCATAGTACTAACGTCCCTTTTGCCGGGGGCGCTACATCTTTTATATGGATGTAGGTGGATCTATTGCAGGTTGCTCAGCTCGCCTTTAGTGGTGCCTTCTCCTCATCCTTTTCAGCTGTACTGGTGAGCCCCATTTCCTCTCGGGGCCATATGTAGTTCGGGCCTCTCCTTTGAGTGTATTATGTATTGTAAGGTATAGCCGGAGCCTTGTTGCCGGCAAGTATTGTATAAGCCCCTAGTACTCGTAGAGGCTCCGTAGACACTACGTGGGTGTATTTTCATATATATATTTTGGGCAGTGGTTGTAAGTATTTGTAATCGTGGTCTGTATCGGAAAGTGGCGTATCTATATGTATAAATTGGACTTAATGTGGTATTCACGCACTTTTAAGCTTATCTCACCGCTTCACAGAATTAATGTTTGTTATAAACACGGGGAAACACGTTGGGTGGGAAAGGTAAATCAGGTTCGCTTGACTGGGGATCACCCGGTCGAGTGCCGGTCGCGTCCCTTGATTTTGGGGCGTGACAAACTTGGTATCAGAGCCTAAGGTTTTAAAAGTGTCCTAGGATGTCTCGGAGCCGTGTCTAGTAGAGCCCTTCTTATCGGTGTGTTGTCGACCACATCTATAATTTGGGGGCTACATGGACATTTAGGGAACACCCTTTTAATTGTTACTCTGTATCGTGCGGTGAAGTGGAAATTGAGAATATTCTTGCCTAACTCGTGCTCTGTTCCATAATTTTCATCAATGGCACCAAGGAAGAGAGCTCGGCTCGGCCTAGAGGCCAATACCGCCCCAAGTGTGGTCGTAAATTCTGTACCCGATGGTGCGGGTGGGAGAGAATCCCCGACCTTGAATCCATCTGGCCTACCTGCTCCAGATCAGAGTGTCCCTATTCCTGCTGCGGCGGAGGATGCTACAACCCCTCCTGCCGATATTCCTGATCCTTCCTCTGTTCCAGCTCTAGGTCCCGGTACTTCTGATGGGGACCTCAGGGGAGCCATTCATATGTTGACCAGTTAGTGGCCGCTCAGGTCCAAAGATCTCATGATGCCCCTGCATCCTCTAGCGAATAAGGAGATTCCGCCGGTTCCAGAGTCAACCAATTTTTGTGGTTGGCCCCTCCAGAGTTCTCAGGTATTGATCCAGAGGCTGATCCGCAGGACTTTTTAGATGAAATGTACAAGACGCTTCGAGTTATGAAGGCCACAGAGACAGAGGGGGTTGAGTTAGAATCTTACAGGCTGAGGGGAGCAGTGTATTTCTGGTTCGAGATGTGGGAGGATTCCCATGGGGAGGGAAGTCCTCCGGCGAGATGGGATGAGTTCGTTGATGATTTTATGGATCACTTTTTGCCTGCTGAGATTATGGAAGCCCATGCTACGGAGTTTGAGGTTCTCAAGCAGGGTAATATGAGTGTGTGGGAGTACCACATGGAGTTCGTGAGGTTGTCCAAGTACGCTCCTCAGTTGGTATCGACTATGGATGCCATAGTTCGACGGTTTGTTCAGGGCCTCAGTCCCTTGGTTATGAATGAAGCTACTACAGTTGCCTTGCACTCGGACATGAATTATGGTAAGATAGTGGGGTTTGCCCAGGCCGTAGAGGCTAGAAAATTGAAGATAAGGTCGGAGAGGGAGATTATTAGCAGGGCCCGGTCAGCGGGCCACTCAGGGAGTTCAGTTGAGGAGGGAGGCCGGTTCAGGGGAAAGGGCCATCAGGGCCACCCCAGTCTTATACTCAGTCCTCATCCAGTGCACCCCCATCAGTGCCTCGTTATCAGCGGAGAAGTCACTGGGGGCCAAGATCAGGTAGCAGGAGACCCCACCAGTCCGGTCGTCCAGGAGGGAGGTTCCAGTAGAAGAGAAGGGCTATGTGCCCTAAGTGTGGGAGGTTACATACCGAGTCTTGTTACCTTGATATACTTATATGCTACGGGTGTGGGGTGAGAGGTCATATTCAGCGGTATTATCGTGCGCCCAGTCAGGGCATGGGTAGTGGTTTTGCTCAGCCGTCCGGTTCTTCGGTCGCCGCATCTTCAGTACATCCTCCAGCTCCAGCAGGACGTGGTACAGTTAGAGGTGGGGCTCGTGGTAGAGGTGGACCCAGCCGGTTCTATGCCTTGAGTGGTCGCTAGAGTGCAGAGGTTTCCCTAGATGTAGTTACAGGTATTCTGACTGTCCAAGCCCTTGATTGTTATGCTCTTATTGACCCCGGGTCCTCCTTGTCCTATGTTACCCCATTTATTGCTTCAAGTTATGGGATAGAACCCGAATAGCTTCATGAGCCGTTCTCGGCGTTGACTCCGGTTGGTGATTCCATTACAACCGCGCGAGTCTATAGGAATTGTGTTGTCACGGTGTGTAGTCGAGATACCACGTACTATCTTATCGAACTTGGGATGGTAGATTTCGATGTTATCATGGGGATGGATTGGCTTTACTCGTGCTTTGCTAAACTCGACTGCCGAACCAGAATTATGAGACTAGAGTTTCCTAACGAATCAGTTATTAAGTGGAAGGGGAATGGTGTGGTGGCGAAGGGTAGGTTTATTTCCTACCTTAAGGCCTCGAAGATGATTAGAAAGGGGTGTATTTATTACCTGGTCCAGATTGCGGACACCACTTCAGAAGTATCTGCCCCCGAGTCCGTTCCAGCCGTGAATGAGTTTCTTGAAGTGTTTCCGGAAGAGCTTCCAGGGATTCTGCCAGATAGGGAGATTGATTTCGGGATTTATGTATTGCCAGATACGCAACCAATATCTATTCCACCATACAGAATGGCGCCAGCAGAGTTGAGGGAGTTAAAGGAGCAGTTGAAAGACTTATTAGAGAAGGGGTTCATTCAGCCAAGTGTGTCGTCGTGGGGCACTCCGGTTCTTTTCGTCAGAAAGAAGGATGGGTCGCTTCAGATGTGTATTGATTATCGGCAGCTCAACAAAGTCACTATCAAGAACAAGTATCCACTGCCTCGGATAGATGATTTGTTTGACCAATTGCAGGGTGCGAGCTTCTTCTCCAAAATTGATTTAAGGTCGGGATATCACTAGTTGAAGGTCAGAGGGAAGGATATTCCTAAGACCGCCTTCAGAACTCGTTACGAACATTTTGAATTCTTGGTAATGTCCTTTGGACTGACCAATGCTCCAGCGGCTTTCATGGATCTTATGAATCGGGTTTTCAAACCGTTTCTGGACTCCTTCGTGATTGTTTTTATTGATGACATCCTTGTCTACTCGCGCAGTTGGGAGGACCATGCTAATCACCTCAGGGCAGTTCTGCAGACTCTTCATCAGCAACAATTGTATGCCAAGTTTTCAAATGTGAATTTTGGTTGGAGTCAGTCACATTTTTAGGTCATATTGTTTCCAAAGAAGGGATTAATGTTGACCCCCAGAAGATCACAACGGTGAAGGATTGGCCTAGACCAACAACCCCGACAGAGATTCGCAGTTTCTTGGGTTTAGCCGGGTATTATCAGAGGTTTGTGGAGGGGTTCTCTACCCTCGCCTCCCCATTGAATAAATTGACACAGAAGGCAACTAAGTTCCAATGGTTCGATGCTTGTGAGAAGAGCTTTCAGGAATTGAAATCAAGATTGACTTCAGCACCGGTGTTAGCTTTGCCAGAAGGCACAGAGGGATTTGTGGTTTATTGCGATGCTTCAAGGGTTGATTTGGGATGTGTGTTGATGCAACACGGGATGGTTATAGTCTATGCTTCCAAGTAACTCAAGAATCACGAGAAGAATTATCCGACGCATGATTTAGAACTCACAGCAGTTGTGTTTGCGTTAAAAATCTGGCGGCATTATTTGTATGGGATCCATGTGGACGTGTTCTCAGACCACAAGAGTCTCCAATATTTTTTCAGGCAGAAAGAGTTAAATTTAAGGCAGCTGCAATGGTTAGAATTGCTTAAGGATTATGATATGAACATTCTGTACCATCCAGGGAAAGAAAATGTAGTGGCCGACGCTCTCAATCGGAAGTCTATGGGTAGTCTGGTTCATTTGGAGGAAGATCAGAGGCCGTTGGCTTGGGAGGTTTGTCAGTTGGCTAGTCTGGGGGTCTGTCTCTCGACCTCAGATGAGGGGAAAGTCATGGTGCATAATGGGTCAGAATCATCGCTTGTAACGGAAGTCAAGGAGAAGCAGTTTATGGATCCAGCATTTGCGCAGTTGAGGGAGGCTGTTTTGAATAGCAAGATTTCAGCATTTTTGCTTGGGAGCGATGATGGTGTTTTGCGGTGCTAGGGAAGGTTATGTATTCCCGATGTGGATAATCTTCGGGAGAGGGTGATGGCGGAAGCTCACAATTCAAGGTATTCCGTGCACCCAGGTACCACGAAAATGTATCAAGATCTCCGGGAAATTTATTGGTGGAGCGGTATGAAAAGAGGTGTGGCGGACTTTGTATCTAAATGTCCGAATTATCAGCAGGTGAAGGCCGAGCATCAGAGGCTGGTGGGTTAACTCAGCTTATGGAAATTCCAATGTGGAAATGGAAAATGATCAACATGGATTTAGTGGTAGGGCTACCTCGCACTCAGCGTACGTTCGACTCAATTTGGGTGATAGTGGATCGACTCACGAAGTCAGCTCACTTCTTGCCGGTCAAGTCCACCGATACTGCAGAATAGTACACTCAGTTGTATACCAAGGAAATATTCAGGCTTCATGGTACTCCAGGTTCTATTGTATCAGACCGAGGGGCCCAGTTCACAGCTAATGTTTAGAGGAAATTTTAGCAAGGCTTGGGTACTCAGGTAAATCTCAGCACAACTTTCCACCCCCAGAATGATGGTCAGGCAGAGAGGACTATTCAGACGCTTGAAGATATGTTACGGGCTTGTGTATTGGAATTCAAGGGTAGTTGGGATGATCATATACCGCTTATCGAATTTGCTTACAATAACAACTTTCACGCTAGTATTCAGATGGCCCCATTTGAGGCATTGTACGGAAGGAGGTGTAGATCTCCGATTGGGTGGTTGGAGGTTGGTAAAGCAGAGTTTTTAGGGCCAGATCTTGTGCACCAGGCATTGGAAAAATTCAGGGTCATTCGGGAGAGGATGAAAACCGCTCAAAGCCATCAAAAGCCCTATGCGGACGTTCGTCGAAGAGAATTGGAATTCCAAGTTGATGATTGGGTATTCTGAAGGTATCTCCCATGAAGGGAGTGATGCAGTTTGGGAAGAAAGGGAAATTGAGCCCAAGGTATGTCGGGCCATATCGGATTGCTCAAAGGATAGGACAAGTGGCTTATCAGTTGGAATTACCCCAGGAATTGTCATTAGTGCACCCGGTGTTCCACGTGTCCATGTTGAAGAATGTGGTTGGAGATCCATCATTCATCGTACCAGTTGAGACCATTTAGATTAATGAAGAATTATCATATGAGGAGGTTCCGGTTGCTATTCTTGATAGACAAGTCCATAGATTGAGGAACAAAGACATTTCTTCAGTTAAAGTATTGTGGCAAAGTCAGCGCGTTGAGGAAGCCACATGGGAGGCGGAAAATGAGATGAAAGAAAGATATCCCACTTATTTGAACAAGTCTAGTAGTGATGTCCGAACCCTCTCCCCTAAGAAAGTTATACCTTACGTTCGGTTCTGTGCAAAAGCACCCCATCTTCCCCTAGTTTCCTTATTGCTGTAATTTCCCAATGTGTGAAAAAAAAAAAATCTGGACTCGCTGTTCTATTTGGGGTAATGTGCAACCCTTGAGGTAAATGAACGTTTTGTGAAACATATGTGCTAGGAAAGTGATTAATGGTAGAATAGGTTGGTAGTAGTTAATTGAAATGAATATAGTATATTGAAGTGATTGGGTTGCATGGGACTCATTAAAACGACCAAGTCTGTGCAATGTGAACCATGAACAAACTTGTGGTATAAGAGGAAAGAACTATGTGTAGTTGACAAGATGATTGAATGTCTGCAAATTGTTGGAGTAACAACGTTGTGTGTGAGTTATTTGGTGATTAAAACTGTGTAATGGTGCTTGGAAATATGTCTTGGGGGCTCTCTGTCAGGTAGATAGGTCCAATTACAGATGGAACTCTGGCGAAATTTTTCCGGAGTTGTAAAAATCTGGAAGTTGCATATCACGCTTTCAAACCGAAATGATTTCCAAAACCCTCATTCGAGGACGAATGATTTTAAGGGGGGGGGGGGAGGATGTAAGGACACGTATAATTTTCTTGTTTAAAAATACTGCCGAACAAAGTCCCCGAGTTGTTTTATTGTTGGAATCTTTGAAACAAACCTGAACTGAGTAAGAAGTACACCGAGACTTAAAGAATATAATTTTCCAGAAAGTAGGTGTTATGTGACGCACTATGCGATCGCACAGCGTGTATGCGGCCCGCATAATGTCGCATACCTAGATAGAATACTACCCCATTTGAAGTCAACTATGCGGTCCAGTATGCGATCGCATAACGTGTATGCGGACCGTACAATTGGTCGCATACCTGGGCAGTGTGTTCTGGATTGTTGGCCCATCCTGAGGGCCATTGTGCGGTCAGATCTACGAACCGCATGTCAGGAATGCGATCGCATTCCGGACCGCATTCTTGTGTCGGGCCCTATTTTTCTAATTTTTAAAACCCAACCCCTTCATTTTTAACCATTTTCTGAACAAAACTAGAGAGAGGGGAGAGAGGGTTCTTAAGGGAGAAAGCCTCATCTTATCAATTGGATTTTCAAAGTCACTCAGGCCTGGAAATTTCGAGTAATCATCTTCTTCTTCATTCTAACAGGTAAGAATCTCCAAACCCTTTTTCATTAGTCTTCTGATTTTAAACAGAAGGGGGACTCTCATGAATTGATTCTTGAAAATATAAGTTTATACCTTGCATGCATGATCATTAATGTCCATAATCTAGTAAGAGGAAGCGGGTTGGGGTAAAGTTCACAAATAAGGGGTTGACAATCTAAGGGGGGAGTCACATAGCCATTGATAAATGCTTAAAAAGGGTTCAAATTGTATGCATGGTTACCAATTCTGAGTTGAATATGTTTAATTGTGAACTAGATTGACGGTATTAGTCGGTCCGGTGATTTGTGAGTAAAGGTTAAAAAGGAATTTTGACCCCAGATATGTATGGCTAACTTTAGCCTTCGTAGAATCCTCTTGTTGGGTCCGAGTATGTGGTACGTGTACCTTTTTTGGAAACATGTGAATTGATTGTTCAAATGTGTTAAGACGTGAGATTCTATTCTCTGATTTTTTGTGGTTGATTGTCATGCTACTATGCTGTATGAAGTTGTAAAAGGTGTTTGATGGGCAATGAACGAAAGATTGATAATGTTCTCAAATGTGGGAATGTGTAAAATAGTTGAAAGACATACATGGAAAGTAATGAAAAAGAGTATTATTAAACAATGTAACTGAATTGAGCGAATGTGGCAACTCCGTGTTCATGAAATTTCTACTTGATAAGTGTTATGGTGCCTTGGGCCCAAATAAATGAGTCGTTGATATGAATTTGTATTCCTTGAATTGGTGATTCATGTGATGAAATTGTTTGTGATTGTGCTGTGAATTAAAATTGTCAGGCGGGGTCGGGTTGCACGCAACAACACGAAGTAATAAGGATGATGGGTTGTGGTGATAAGAGTGGCCGAGGTAATAAGGATGAAATGTAATCGTTATCACTATTGAAATGAAAATCTATGGGCTCTTGAATATGATGATGTTGAAAGGGAAAAATGAGAGATTGTGCATCTTGTTTGATTCTGGTTGTTTCCTTCTACGTGCATTGATTAATTGGTTCTATTGTTGCTCCTTAATTGTGTATTGCTTGATTGTACTTCGGATAAAGTTCGTTTATACATACTAGTACTATTCCACAGTACTAACGTCCCTTTTTCCGGGGGCGCTACATCTTTTATATGGATGTAGGTGGATCCATAGCAGGTTGCTCAGCTCGCCGTTAGTGGTTCCTTCTCCTCATCCTTTTCAGCTGTACTGGTGAGCCCCACTTCTTCTCGGGGCCATGTGTAGTTCGGGCCTTCTCCTTTTGAGTGTATTATGTATTGTAAGGTATAGCCAGGGCCTTGTTGCCAGCAAGTATTGTATAAGCCCCTAGTACTCTTAGAGGCTCCGTAGACACTACGAGGGTGTATTTGCATATATATATTTTGGGCAGTGGTTGTAAGTATTTGTAATCGTGGTCCGTATCGGAAAGTGGCGTATCTATATGTATAAATTTGACTTAATGTGGTATTCACTCACTTTTAAGCTTATCTCACTGCTTCACATAATTAATGTTTGTTATAAACACGGAGAAACACGTTGGGTGGGAAAGGCAAATCAGGTTCGCTTGACTGGGGATCACGCGGTCGAGTGCCAGTCGCGTTGTGAACAACTATTTTTTGACCACACCCAAATTCTATACTATTTTGCTATAAATATTAAG
>ML389144.1:0-15576 GCA_005239525.1 Nicotiana knightiana
GCACATAAGCAAAATAGGCCAGACAACCCTTCTCGACCATATGTCGAGCCTTTAGGAATGAAATAACCCACTGGCTGTAATAACTGAGGAACCTCTCCACTCCAGCCTAGGCGACTCGAGCATTGCTAAAGTAACTGTCTTGACATGGCAATCTAGCATGACATGATAAGGAGATAGCCAATTCATGCCCAAAATAATCTCGAAATTGACCATGTTGAGAAATAAGAGATCCGCTCGAGTCTCGAACCCACAAAATGAAATCACTCAGGACCGACAAATCCGGTCTACAACCACAGAATCACCCACGGGAGTGGACACATAAATAGGAGAACCCAAGGACTCACGGGGGACATCCAGAAAATGAGCAAATAAGACCGAAACATAGGAATAAGTTGATCCTGGATCAAATAACACCAATGCCTCTCTACCACATACTGTAATAATACCTGTGATCATGGCATCTGAGGCCACTGCATTTGATCTGGCCGAGATAGCATAGAATCTAGCTGAAGCACTGGAAGACTGAGCCCCGCCAAAATGAACAGGAGCTGGCTGACCTCCCCCTGACTGGCCTCCACCTCTAGGACGACCCCTGCCAACCTGTCCCCTACCTCTAGGTGGCCTGACAGTTGGTGCTGGACCCATAGGCTGAAAATCCTACTGTACCGCCTTGCCCCGAAACCTGGGACAATGCCTCTTCATATGACCTGGATCCCCACACTCATAACAACCTCCGGGTATCATAGCCTGCTGTCCCGAAGAGGAACCCTGAATGGCCGGAGAGCGATGTGCACTCTCTGGCATAGCGTTGAAGTAGGGACTGGGGAATCTTGGATAACTGGGATAACCACTGGGTGAACTCTGAATGGTTGGAGGGCGGTAGGAACGCTCTGGCATGGTGCTGAAATGAGCCCTCGCTGGAACACCTCAGGGAGGTGGTGGGGGTGTTGAATATGGAGGCCTGCTGGGCTGACCTCTACTGAACTGACCTCTGCCCCTAACTGGGGCACCTCTGAAATCCCCGGAGAATCTGTCCCTCTTGTCCTGCTGACCCTGCTCTCTGCCTCTCAATCGATAGCCCTCAATCCGACGAGCTATCTCGATCACCAGCTGATAGGGAGTCCCCATCTCCACCTCTCGGGCCATGTTGGCCCTAATACCGGAGTGCAGCCCTGCTACGAATCTCCGCGCTCTCTCAGCATCAGTAGATAATATCCTAAGTGTGTGGCGAGACAACTCTGAAAATCTAGACTCATAATATGTCACTGACATCTGTCCCTGCTCCAATTACTCAAACTGATATCGCAGCTCTTCCCTCTCAGAGGGTGGGATATACCTGTCTAGAAACATCTGAGTGAACTGCTCCCAGGTGATAGGAGGAGAATCTGTTGGCCTGCTGAGAATATAGGATTGCCACCATCTGCGAGCTCTACCCTCTAGCTGGAAGGTAGTGAAGTCCACTCCATGGGACTCCAGTATCCTCATGTTGTGCAGTCTGTCCCTGCACCTATCAATAAAGTCCTGGGCATCCTCGCTCCACTCACCCCCGAAGACTGTAGGGTGCAACCAAGTCCATCTATCCAATAACTTCAGCAGATCACCGTCCGCAGCTGGCCTGGGCTCAGGTGCTGCTGCTACAGGCTGGGCCCCACCCACGGGCAGTGTACTGCTGTCTTGCCTGCAGCCTGGGCAGTAGGGGTCTGGGCTCCCCCTCCTTCCTGAGATGTGGCAGGATCCGCTCGAAATAAACCAGCCCGGGACATAGTGTCCATGAACCGCATCATACGGCCTATGATCTCCTGGAATCCTGGCACCGTCATAAAGTCCACTGGAGTAGGACCTGCTGGGGGAACCTCACCCTGCTCCTCTATAGTAGGGTCCTCTAGTGGTGGTATGACTAATATAGCTCGGGGACGCCCTCGTCCGCTTCCTCGGGCCGGTGCCCTCCCCCGTCCTCTGCCACATCCGCGAACAACGTGGGTGGCGGCCCCTCCCGGGTCTGGAACATCGGATGCACGCGTCCTCACCATCTGTGAGAGAATAGAAGAATGAAATTTAGTAAACCATTGCCTGCACGATAGAATTAAAATAAGGAGAGGTTTTCCTAAAACCCTATAGCCTCCCGAAGATAAGTATAGACATCTCCATACCGATCCGCAAGACTCTACTAGGTTTTCCCGTGACTTGTGAGACCTACGTGAACCTAGTGCTCTAATACCATGTTGTCACGACCCAAAATACTAACTCAGGTCGTGATGGCGCCCAACACTGGGGTTAGGCAAGCCCACACTTAAATTACTAAGGTTTTCTCCCATGCTTGGTTAAACATCCCAATACGTGCAAAGTTTTTAATGTTCAAACATTAATTGAAAAAGATAGAAAGCCATTTTTACCAAAAGCAGTCAAAAAGAGGAATGAGCCAATATATATATATATACAGACCCGTAAACCAAAATAACAACTACGTGTGTGCCAAGAACTAGTGTCACAAGTCCTACGGGCATACTAACAAAATATACAAAACATAATATACAATCCCACTATCTGAAAGAAATAGACGGGAAATAAGCAAAAGAAAACTCCATGGTGCTGCCGAGGATCGTTAGGAGAAGAAGCTCACCGTGAAGTCGGGCCCGTCTAATACAAAAGTCAAGCTCCGGTCTGATAACCATATGCACCAGCCTCAGAACCTATACAATTAAGTACAGAAGTGCAGCATGAGTACATTAATAAATGTGTACCCAGTGAGTATCACGCCTAACCTCGAAGAGGTAGTGACGAGAGGTCGACTTGACACTCACTAAGGTCCAACAAAATGATTAGCAAGATATAATATCAGTAAAGGACATACAAGGATGATGAAAGCAGTAAGCATTTAAAATAACAGTAATTCAAATAAATACTAGAAGTAAATATACAATTTCTACCTCATTATTCTTTTCTTTCCTTTAAAATTTTATCTGAAAACTCAAAATCTATAACATAATTCTTAACCATTTAACATGCGCATACATGATAAGGACAACCGGCATGAGCCATCATAATGATCATAATTGTGCACTGCCGAGGGTCGAACAACCCGAACCATAATATATATATATATATATATCCTTCAATCTCGTTGTGGCGTACGGCCCGCTCCCATGAAGTGGGCGAAATAACACTCCGCTCGCGGAATGTAAATTGCGAAGCGGTCACATGCACACACAATCCACACATTTATTATTTATTAATTACTTTCCGTGAAAATTCCTTAAAATTACTTAAATTCCATGATCTTAGGAAAACAAGCCGCATGTAACATTAATTCACTAAGCATATAATTCATTTCAAGGAAAACATAAAACATGGCGTAAGCCTAACTACCCGGACATAACAATAATAGCCGCTACGTACAGACTCTCATCACTTTGTACATACGTAGCCCCCATAGTTATCACATATAGCATTTAAATCACCTAGGGGGACAGTTCCCCTTTACAAGGTTAAAAAGAGACTCACCTCGTGTCGAATCTACTCCCCGGACCAAGAACACGCCCGAAACTCCGAACTCTACACCCGAGGACTCGAAACTAGAAAAATGTTATACATATTCATCAATTTATGCTCAAAGTATGGAAATCCTCCTACTACTAAGTCAAATTCGCCATTCTTGAAGAAATCCTAAAATCCAACCCCGGGCCCGCATACTCGGTCGAAGGGAATACTCACCCATAGCCTAAGGATCACTAATACATGATCTTCACTCGATTTCATAGCAATTTTCTACATTTTCAAAAGCCCTAGGTTACTACCCCAAATTCTTAGTTTTCACTAATTTAGGTAGTTAATTTAGCTTGTAATCCATGCAAGAAGCTAATATTAGAGTAGAATTTACTTACCTTCAATAACTAGGTCGTTTGCCCCTCTTGAATGGAGGAAATCGTCCCAAGGAAGAAGAAGAAGAAGATAAGGAAATGAATTAAATCCCGTGTATAAAAACACGCTGCCCAGCTGCCCCTTCTATGCGAACACATCAGGGGCAGTGCGTTCGCGATTAACAAATGGCCAGGGCCTGATGAGGCCTTCTATGCGAATGCGGAGAGTTCTTCGCGAACGCGGAGTCTAGCTTGGCTAGACCTACACGAATGCGGCTTGGGGAGGGGTGCGAACGCACTGAGTAAGGGCTAAGCTGGTCTGGCCCAATACCCTACCCTATGCGAACACGGAGCACCTATGCGAACACATAGGGAAAATTTTTACCCCTGCCC
Organism: Nicotiana knightiana; assembly: GCA_005239525.1. Lineage (NCBI taxonomy): Eukaryota > Viridiplantae > Streptophyta > Magnoliopsida > Solanales > Solanaceae > Nicotiana > Nicotiana knightiana. The sequence goes on from ML389144.1 coordinate 4,251, forward strand.
AGATCCTTCTATGCGGATGCGGCAGAGCTACCGCGAACGCATAGAAGGAAACCAGACACTGAAATTCAGTTTTTTGAATTTAACTCTGAGGGGTCTGAAACTCACCCGAGCCCCTCGGGACCCTGTCCAAAGGAACTGGAAGGTCTGTATTCATGATACGGACTTGCTCAAATTTTTGGAACGTGAAACAACAATGAAACTAAGAATTCTACCCCAAAACCAAATTGAATCAAACTTTGAACTTAAAGTTCTAGAATTCGCTTTCAATGCGCCGTACCGACCTATACTACTCGGAATGATACCAAATTTTGCAAGAAAGTCATAATTGACATAATGGAACTATTCCCAGTCTCGGAATTCCGTTCAGACCTCAATAACACAAAAATACATTCCCAACCAAATTTCAAACTTAAGGAAACTCAAATTTCGATATTGGGCGCCGAAATGCCCCGGGTCATCCAAAACTCATTCCGAACATACGCCCAAGTCTGAAATCATCATACGAAGCTACCGAAATCGTCGAAACTCAATTCCGAGGTCGTTTACTCAAAATATTGACCGAAGTCAAACTTTGGTCTTAAAGGCCAACCTTAAGGAACCAAGTGTTCCTATAGTACTCTAAACACTTTCGAATCCCGAACCACCAGTCCCCGCAAGTCAACATCACAATAAGCCTCTATGGGAAGTTTTATTTAGTGGAACGAGGTCTGATAATGCAAAACGACCGATCGGGTCGTTACAAGAACAACTTTAAAGTGATGAATGGATCAAAGTAATACCACAAATGTCTATGCCCCACGGTGGACGCCAAAATATTTACACGTAAAATATCATAGTTAAATTTGTTACGTGGTTTATAGACAAGTGAATCACATTGATCAGTGAATATAAATTAATGAAGAGAAAAAGTAAAACAAATAAGAATAATTGAAGAAAATACGAGCCTGGCCTTGAATTGAACTTCTCCGGAAGCAAGAATAATATCAAGAACAAAGTGCTTAGCAAAATGATTTTTAATAGAATAAGAAAATAATATTTCTTTTTTGTACAAGTATTTCGTGTCCTTCAATGAGTACAAATTTCTCTATTATAGCCAAATTATGGGAGACGGGATTCCCAAACCAAAATCCTCTTTAAGGTGACTAAATGTCACGACCCCCATTTATCACCTTAGGATGTCGTGATGGCACCTAGTCTCTAAGACTAGGTAAGCCTAACATTTAACAATAGCTTAACAGAAATAACCAGCCGAGATACTAAAATAAAACTAATAAGCTCATATTAATTCCCAAAATAGAACATCAACAACATAATTCTGAAAATCGGTGGAACTGAGCCATAAGCTCTACAGAATATTCTAGAACCTCTACTACAACACTGTCTGATAAAGGGAATAAAAGTAATGAGAAGATAACAGAAAGTGACTCCGTGGCCTGCGGACGTCGAGCAGGTATACCTTGAAGTCTCCAGTAAGCAGCTAATCAATCAATCACTAGTGTCCAGCACCGGCAGGCGTACTTGGATGTGCACAAAAAAATGTGCAGAAGTGTAGCATGAGCACACCATAACGGTACCCAGTAAGTATCACGCCTAACTTCGGTAGAGTAGTGACGAGGCCAGGTCAAGACACCTACTAGACATAGAAACCTATACAAGGTGTACATGAAGCTAACAATGAAAAGAATATCAATGTAGGCCAATGGGGGAAAGATCAATGATTTAATATAAATAATGAAATAATAGAAACATAAATGGCAGCAAATAGTAAATGGATAATAGAGAAGCAACATAATCAAAACACCGATGAGATATTAATGAACTCAAATAAGAAGGAACAAATGACAACTCAAATAATCAAATCGTCCCCAACACATGAGCTTAAAACAATAATTACTCCGAGGTATCACACCTCGTAAATCACAAATTATGGACCATAATTTCCAAAAATGTATGGCGCCTCGTACCCACAACAATAATTACCTTCGCACGGTAAAGCCAACGTGCTACCATGTACATTGCAACCATAGCAAATATCAATTAAAATGATCGAGAATTATATTTAAACACCATAAAGCAAAATAACGATCTTGAACAAAGTACGACGTCAAATGAAATAATGAGTTTATTTTAGAAATCAATTAAAGTAAAATAAAATACAATTTATATAAAATAGAGTATTATATGGGTTTAGTTTAGAAATCAATAAAATTGAGTAAAAATGTCATATTTAACAAAATGCAGTATTAGTAATTAACGAATTAAATGTAGAATTTATTAAAAGAAAAACGTGATAACAATATTAAGTAAGGTAACAATCAAAAAGGTGTTTGAGTATAATTTGAGAACCGAATTATAGTAAAAGGGCGATAACCATTTAAAATAATAAGTCACTGATTGAGATAACGAGTTCTATCTTAAATGACACATAGAATAAAGCATGTCAATAATTTTTTTATTTAGACCGTTATGCTACCAACAACTCAATGGGATATGATATAATGACTCTACTCTATTAAATTCACATTAACAATCAATTTACCAAGTTATAACGGAGGCACAAATTGGTATGTTAAAGCAATACAACAAATCACGTAGAATGCATTACTCACACAAGAAACCATAATCGTTCCAACACCAAAATAACTATGAATACCCAAACACAAACAAAATGCGGATTAATGATTAAAGGAAGAACAATAACCGTTCAAATCAAAAAGATATTCCAACATAGAATGTACAAGAAGAATTACAGCCGATGTACCGCCTCGAAATCACATTTCACAAATCATAATCATAAGCTTTCCTTATATCATGACATGAGCCTTACATTTAATTTTGAAAATTACTTTTCCCAAAAAATCCACACGTGTTTTAGCCCTGCTTATCTCACTGCTGGCTTCAAGTAGTTCCCCTGCTAACAACACATGTATCAAGCCCACCTTATCTCGTCGCATGCATATCAATCCCTAGCCCTGTACCACCGCATGCGTATCAATATCACAATAGTTCAAAACTCGCACCACAAGTGCTCATTTGCCACAACTTGCCAAAAGTCAACAATACCAAAGTTTCCACAATAAATGGTCACGGCTCAACCACAATGTGTACACGAATCTCAACAATAACAAAATGAATGAGAATTGCTCAATAAGGGAAGATATCTCAACAATTAACAACTTCACCTCAATGTAATAACGACTTTACAACTTCAACACCAAAGACTCAACAAGAAGATATTCCACGAAATAACAACTTCAAGTAAAAGTAATTTAACAATTAAAGAGGTAACAAGACAACAAATAAAGTAACAACTTCTACTAAAGCATATGAGAGCAAGTATAATAAGTAAGAGGTAGAACAAGTTCCAACAACGTCAAATAAAACATGTAATAGTAGATTAACACATGTGAGAGTAGATTAACAATGAAAGATATAATACATTATGACAATTCAACTAAATGCATGGAAAGAGTCTAAGGCCTCATTTGTTTGCACTTAATGAAGGTCTGAATCTTAATAATTCAGATCTCAGACATTAAGTGTGTTTGTTTTTAAAGTCTGAATCTTAATTATTCAGATCTTAATCATTAAGTTTTTTTTTACTTCACAACCACTTAATGGGTCTGAATAGATCTGTATGATTAAGATCTATAACAGAGACTTGATTTCATTAAGATGTTGTCACATATTCATTATTAACTGCCGTCACCGCTTATCATTATAAACTACCACCATGCCTCCATCACCGCCATACTTAACCACCATCACTACCCCACCACCACCACCTCCACTACTACTACGCCACCATCATCCTCAATCATAGCCGCCACCATTATCGGCCATCACCACCCATTATCCCACCACTCCGACCACCATCATTTTCATCCACAATCAACACTCATCCACCTCAACTGACCACCCCATCACCATCAACAACCACAATCGGCACTACCCATCATTATAACCTACCACCACCCATCCACCACCTTCCTCAGTCACAACTACCACCACCACCCGCCATTATTAACTATTACCAACCACCACCACCATCCTCAATCATAATTTCCACCACTACCAATCACTACTAGCTACTAGCATGAACCACCATCATCAACCAAAACTACCACCAATCAACGCCTCTAGTCGGCATTCACCCGTTAGCCATCACCACCAACAATTATCATATTTTAAAAAACTATATATTTTATTGATAGAATATTTCATTTGAATTTTATGTTAATTAATTTTCAGATAAAGATAAATTTTATACATTCAGATGTTAAAAATCAAACAGTCTTAATTATTTCTATTCAGATCTTGATACACATCTTAATATATTCAGATGTTTATTCAGATTCAGATGTCTTAATCTTAATACACATCTTAATATTCAGATGTGTATTCCGATTCAGACGTCTTAATCTTAAAAAAAACAAATGAGGCCTAAATAACCTAACCCGATCAAATACCACATATAGCCCGTGTACACACTCGTCACCTCGTGTACACGTCTTCCACATAACACAAATAGCATAATAAACCCAAATCCTAAGGGGTAGTTACCCCGTTAAAGATAGGCAAGATACTTACCTCAATTAGGCCAAATCAACACTCAAAGATAGCTTTCTTTTTAAAACTCACCTTCACACGGCTCAAATATAACCAAAACGACTTAATGACATCAAATAGTGCAAGAGAAACTAATTACAATAGATAAAGCTGTGATCTTTACACATTTTCCAAAAAGCCAACAAAAGGCAATCCCCGGCCAACCTGGTCAAAACCCGGGTCCAAGGGTATATTCTGACTACCCATAACCCCCCCGAGTCCATATATGTGTTTTGTTTTCAAATCTGAGTCCTAATTTACTCTCAAAACTCGAATCTTCTTTTTTCAAAACTTTGATAAGAATTTCCCCAATTTTCCTCTTGATTCTAGTAAATTTGATGTTAAATCTAAGATATAATCATGAAATATAGTTGGAATTTGATCAAAATCACTTACCCAATAGTTTAGTATGAAAATCTCTCCATAAAATTGCCTCCACCGAATCTAGGGTTCAAAATATGGTAAAATGAAGCTAAGTCCCAAAATACTTAGTTATAAACAAGTTGAAGATGTCGCATTTGCGACCTGGGGTTCGCAAATATGAGCCTTGCAAAAGTTAGCAAATGTCCGCAAAAGAGAACCCTAAGAAGCACTGTTGAAGTCGCATTTGCGACAAAATTCGTCGCAAATGCAAAGATCAATAGTCATCGCAAAAGCGACAACTTGATCGCAAAAGGGCACTGCCAGGATTCGCAAAAGCGCAGATTTCCTCACAAAAGGGAGGTCGCTTCCCAGCAACCCAACATCGCAAATGCGATGAAAACTTCGGAAATGCGAGAATAGAGCACCATTTAGAGCTGAACCTTCTACAACGTCTCCGGAACGCGTCCAAAACTCATCTGAGCCCTGGGAGCTCCACACCAAATATCAACACAAGTCTAAAAACATAATAGCAACTCACTCGCATAATCAAACCATCAAAATTACATCTAGAACCACGAATCAGACATCAAAACACATGATTTCCAAAAGAAAACTCAAGAACTTTCCGAAACCAAGCATCTGAATCCTATCAAACCCACTTAGAATGACACCAAATTTTGTAGACAAGTTCCATGTAGCAAACCAGACCTATTCTAATTCCCAAAACCAAAATCTGAGCTCGATAGTCATAAAGAAAAATCATGGTCAAACTTAGGAAGGTTTTAAACTTTGAAATTTATAACTTTCGCCAATTATGATCAAAACCTTCTAGAAGCTTCCAATTGCAAATCCGGGCATACCCCCAATTCCAAAATCACCATACGAACCTAACGGAACCGTCGAAAGTCCGATCTAAGGTCAAATATGTAAAATGTCAAACTTGGTCAACTCTTCCAACTCAAAAACTTCTAAAATTAGAATCATTCTTCCGAATAAGCTCTGAATCACTCGAAAACCAAAACCAATGACACACGTAGGTCGTAACACACCATACGAAGCTACTCAGGACCTTAAACCACTGAATTGCATTCAAATTCTCAAAACAACTAGCCAGGTCGTTACATTCTCCCCCACTACACGTTCGTCCTCGAACGTGCCAAGAGTCATCCCAAAGCCATCAAATCATTGTATAACCTCCTCGTGCACCTACCCATGGGTTATCCCACGTCATCCCAATCCATATAAGCCTGACAACACAACCTAGCTGAAGATCTCTACTGCAACCTTAGACCATAAACCTTAGAGTCAAAATTTTCAAATATTCGAAATCCATTACAAGACCTGATTCCCGCATCTATACATTGTATAAGTTTGAATAATCCAAGTAAAGCCATAACCATAACCCCATATAACCTCATGATATACTACATAACTAAGATACTCGTAGAAATAACTTCCGAGTGCAATAGCTTCTCAATAGCAAGCTCGGTACCGGTAACCAATCTCATCTCAAATAAAACCTTATTCTAAACCTTCGCACACTACCATGATGAAGGATACACAAATAAATTCATAGCCACTCATCATACCAACAAGTCGTGGAGCTCTCTCGCCCGATAAGAACCATTAACAAATTCTAAGCCGAGAAAATGATATTATTCTTCCAAACATACTAGAATCAAATCTGATAGTACTCGTTCCAGGTCCAATAACCTCATCTCACCAAATATAATCTACTCTGCAACATGCCACACCAATACTACTCAAAGCCACGTACCGTGCAATCCGTTCACTAAACAAGCAACAATCCAGATGTACCCAAATGATGAAAAGAGAATCAAATGAGAGAAACTCCCTGCGGTTCATCAGATACCACCACGAAGTGCAATGATATGAACCTATCTCTCAAGGGAGAAGACACAAAAAATGAGCACATAGTATTATATCCCAACATAGCGTCGCTGCGATGCATGGCCCGATCCAAACACCGGTCCACATGGACTACCTCGAGGCATTAGTCTCACAATCAATAACCATATGCGTAATATTCAACAAACACGTAAGGCGCGTGATCATAACCATGGAGAAACAAATATTACTACATATATACCACAAACAAGAAGACGATAACAAAGGCACAATCACCCATTCGGCACCCCAGGAGATATCTCGCTCGAATTTCGCTACAAAGCCCAAACAATACCGTATCACATGCAAATATCAACAGTCTCACAACCCGTCGTGGCATAGAAGAGTAACACATAGAACACTTCAGAACACGAATAAGGTCAACTCTAACTGATGATTCCACCTGCTACAATAATTGTGCTAAGTAAACAAGTCTGACCAGGTGTAGAATACACATTCTTATGAGGCCTACCAGTGGCCTCCAAATCAATTTCGATCCTTCCGAAATAGGTGGATAGCCTCCGAAAAGCCTACAATAACATATCTATAGCACATATCATCAGTCACCAACCTGTTAGCATACCTTTACCATCCGCAACCATGGGATAAGCTGCCTCTAAGAAACTTCTCAGTTTTTTGTTCCTTAGAATGCGAGAATCTCCATATCCAATCCCAACTACACTACTCAAATGACTAACATATTCATCACATATGGTCAGCCCATGAAAAATTATCCATAATTCTTTCGTTCCACAAAGTAAAATCTAGACATCAGTAGTCGATCAACCAGGCGATCACCATAATACCAGTTAGGCATCAACAAGTCGAAACACAGTGCGCACCCTTCTTAGGTGGTATCAAATAATGCTAGCATTCTTCTAAACATCTTAAATCGACCATGATGTATAGAACTCATGACCCCATCCAGGCAAAAATCGTAACATGCAACATGCCCCATATGCCGGTAGCAGACAACTAGCTCAAGCCGTGGTCGACACTATCAAGAACTCTTCGAGACCCGTCCGCACACCACCAAGCCATCAGAGCTGAACTTCCCCAATTTAACCAAGTCACGCAAGCTGTCAAATCCAAGAGTATTCCCATAAAATGCTAGTGAAGCATTACCACACCAAAAGAACCAGTTACCTTTGTTACCATGCTGACCCAACACCACCAAGCTAACCCATTTCTTCGAATTTCCTCAACTCGTCTTCAAGTTAACATTTCTCCTTATCGGTACATAATGATCCTAAATCAAAGCTCACTGCGGGAGATCCTAACACGAACCACGTCGTCTGAAAGCCTATAAACCGCTGTATTTCCTCTGAAGCACCCAACAATGCTGCAATGGAAATACCTATTCTGAAGAAACCTTCTGTGAATCTGAAGATGTTTCTCTAACGTCTCTGATACTGGAATGTAGATTTATAAACGATACAGATATACCACAAGTTCCAGTACCATCCCATGCAAATCTAAGACCTTACTCATATACGATTCGGGGGAACCCTTCAATTCCACATGCATACCTCAAACCAAGGCTGATATGACACATGACCAAGAAATCGATTGTTAATAGTAGACTTCCCCACTTGGAGTGAAGTCATAGGACACAACATCCAATGATAAACCATACCAACCTTCATAAGCTCGTACAACACCAATCAGATACAAGAACTCATTGCATCCCACACTTAAACAACTGAAGATCTACCAACACGTCTGCGTTCTCAGTCTGGACAACACCTCGAGACAATGATCGAGCATCCATGGCACCCTTATAGCCCATACACAACATTACAAACAGTCAGAACATAGATGATATCGAGTGCGCAACATCATATACGAGTGGATGTAAAGGAATATAAGATATATTCTTAAAGATGAAGCAGTGTCACACGATATGGAATGAAATTTCTTAATAGTTACGTAGCCTCTCGAAGATAAGTATAGATGCCTCCGCACCGATCTGCAAGACTCTACTAAACTTTCTTATGACTCATAGCACCTATGAACCTAGAGCTCTGATACCAACTTGTCACGATACCAATTTCCCGCCTTAGAATGTCGTGATGGAACCTAGCATATAAGACTAGGTAAGCCTAACATTTAATAAGAGCTTAACAGAAATAATAAACTGAGATAATAAAAACCGATAAGCTCATATTAATACCAAAAATAGAACATCAACAACATATTTCTCAAAACTAGTGAAACTGAGTGATAAGCTCTACAGAATATTCTAAAACTTCTACTACAACACTGTCTGATAAAGGGAATAACAGTAATGAGAAAATGATGGAAGGTGACTCCGAGGCCTACGGACGTCGAGCAGGTAAACCTTAAAGTCCCCGGTAAGCAACTAATCAATCAATCACTAGCTTCCAGCACGGGAAAATATACCTGGATGTGCACAAATCAATGTGAAGAAGCGTAACATGAGGACACCACAATGATACCCAGTAAGTATCAAACCTAACCTCGGTAGAGTAGTGATGAGGCTAGGTAAAGATACCTAGTAGATATAGAAACATGTACAAGATGTACATGAGGCTAACACCAAAAAGAATATCAATGTAAGGCCAACGGAGGAAAGACCAGTAATTTACAATCAACAATGAATTAATAGAAAAACAAATGACAACAAGTAGAAAACGGGTAGCAGAGAAGCAACATAATCAGAACACTAATAAGATATGAATGAACTCAAATAAGGAGGAACAAATGACAACTCAAATAATCAAATCTTCCCCAATGCATGAGCTTAAAATAAGACCACACTTCGTAAATCACAAATCATGGACCATAATTTCTAAATCTTACACGTATGACACCTCGTGCCCATGATAACAATTACCTTCACACGATAAAGCTCACGTGCTACCATGTACATTCCCAACTGTAGCAAATATCAATTAAAATGATTAATAATTATATTTAAACACCATAAAGCATAATAACAATCTTCAATAAAGTAAGGCGTCAAATGAAATAATGAGTTTATTTTAAAAATCAATTAAATTGAAATAAAATATATTTTATACAAAATAGAGTATCATATGGGTTTAGTTTAGAAATCAATAAAATTGAGTAAAATGGTCATATTTATAGAAAGCAAAACATTAGTAAATTAACGAATTAATTATAGAATTTGTTAAAAGAAAAACATGATAACAATTTTAAGTAAGGTAACAATCAACAAGGTGTTGAGTTATTTGAGAACATAATTATAGTAAAAGGGCAACAACCATTTAAAATAACAAGGCATCGAGTAAGATAACGAGTTATGTCTTAAGAGACACATAGAATAAAAGCATGTCAATAAATTATTTATTTAAATCGTTATGATACCAGCAACTCAACAGAATATGATATAATGATTCTACGCAATAAATTCACATACAATCAATTTACCAAGTTATAACAGAGGCACAAATTGGTATGTTAATGCAATACAACAAATCACGTAGAATGCATTAATCACACAAGAAGCCACAATCATTCCAACACCAAGATAACTATGAATACCCAAACACAATCAAAATGCGGATTAATGATTGAAGGAAGAACAATAATCGTTCAAATCAAAAAGATGTTTCAACATAGAATGTACAACAACAATCAAAGCTGATGTACCGCCTTGAAATCACATCTCACAAATCACATCTCACAAATCATGAGCCTTACATTTAATTTTGAAAATTATTTTTCTCGAAAAAGCCACACGTGTTTTAGCCCACCTTATCTCACTGCGTGGCTTCAAGTAGTTCCCCTGCTAGCAACACATGTATCAAGCCCACCTTATCTCATCTCATGCATATCAACCCCTAGCCCCATATCACCGCATGCGTATCAATATCATAACAAAATCACAACTCGCACCACAAGTGCCAATATGCCACAACTTGCCAAAAAGTCAACGATACCAATATTTCCACAACAAATAGCCATGGCTCAACCATAATGTGTACAAGAATCTCAACAATAACAAAATGAATGAGAATTGATCAACAAGGGAAGATATCTCAACAATTAACAACTTCACCTTAATATAATAACGACTTTACAACTTCAACACCAAAGACTCAACAAGAATATATTCCATGAAATAAAAACTTCAAGTAAAAGTAATTCAACTTTAATGAGGTAACAAGACAAAAAGGAAAGTAAGAACTTCTACTAAAGCATACGAGAGCAAGTATAACAAGTAAGGGGTAGAAAAAGTGCTAAAAATATCTAATAAATCATGTAAGAGTAGATTAACATTAAAATATATAACTCGTTATGACAATTCAACTAAAGGAATAGAAAGAGTCTAAATAACATAACCCTTTCAAATACCACATATAGCATGTGTACACACTCGCTACCTAGTGTACACGTCTACCACATAACACAAATAGCACAATCAACCCAAATCCTAAGGGGTAGTTCCCCCCCCCCCCCC